>MU378093.1:0-211069 GCA_022495175.1 Hypoxylon argillaceum
ATATTAATAAATTTATTTTAATATTTTATAATAATATATTTTTATATAGTTATAATATTAATATTAAAATATTTAATAAATTTATTATATAAAAAGTTATAAATATAAATAATTTTTTGTTTACTTTTTTATTAAAACTGTTAAAATGTAATTATATTTAAAAATTGTTGTTTTAATTTATACATATAATAAAGTTATTTAAAAAAAAAATATAAACTATTTATTTACTTTTATATATATATTTTTTATTAAATAAAAAAAAAATATTTATATAATTAAATATAAAATAATAAAAGTTTTTTAAATAATAACATTGTTTATTATTGCTTTTTTTATATAAAAATATTTTTTATTAAATTAAAAAAAAAATATTTATATAATAAAAAATTTGATTTTTTTATATATATAATAATATATGTATTTTTTACTAAATAAAAAAAAATATGTTTATATAAAAATAAATTTAAAACATGATATAAAAATAAATGTTTTTTATTAAGTTAAAAAAAATACGTTTATATAATTAAAATTTAAAAATTATTTTAATTAGTTTTTATTTTTAAATTTTATTAATTTATAATATATTGTTATTAAATAAAAAAAGCTACTATAATTATTAATTAATATTAATTTAGCTTTATATCATTAATTATATATAGTAAAATTAAAATAAAATATAATATTATAATTATATAATATTATTGTTGTTTTTATATTTAAAAAAAAATCTTTATATATATAACATATATATAAAAGTTATATAAACTTATTAATAGCTTGTTAACATTATATATAATAAAAAATAGCTAATTATTTAATAAAGAAATAACAAATTATATAAAAAAATTTAAATATATATTAATTGTAACTAATACTGCTATGTTAATATAAAATATTATTTTTACTAAACTGTTTTTTAATTTTTTAAAATATATTTTATATATTATTATTATAATTATTTTAAACAATTATTTCAATATATACTTTTATTTAAAAACTATAAATAATTAAAATTATATTAAATATTATTTTATATTTTAAATAGCTTTATTTAAATTTAATATAATAACTGTTATAAAAAAAGTATTATTTAATATTAAATAAAACTTTATTTTAATAATAAAAAATAATTTAATTTTAAAATAAATATATAATTTTATTATTATTTAGTTTAATAATTATTAACTTTTTTTAAATGTAAATATTTTTGCTTGTTTTTATTATATAATTAAAACTAATATTTTGAACTTTTTTTATAATTATATATTTACTTTTTGCTTTTTTTTTTTTTTTTTTTATATATTAATAAAATTATAAATACTTATTTTAATTTTATTTTTACTTTTATATTAAACTTTAATAATTTTTATTATATTAATTTATTTTAAATTTATTATAAAATTTATTTAAAATGTTATTTTTATTTTAAAAAAAAATATAATTTTATAATAAACTTTAAAAACTTTGTTATTAATTTGTTTTATATTTTTAATAAATATAAAAAGTTTAAATTTATGTTTTTTTTATATAATATAAACAATATAAATTAAATAAAAAATTATAATATTTAGCTTTTAATAATTTAATAATGTTTTTAACTATAATAATTTATTTAAAAAATTTAAAAATATATTAAGTTTTTTTTTAACAAATATTTTATATTTAAAAATTTGCTAAAAACTAAAAATATAACTTTTTTTAATATTAAATAGTACTTTTATTTTATTTAATTAAACTTTATTTATATTAAATCTATTTAAAATATTGTTAAAATATTAAAAAATATTAAAAAGTTTTATTTTTAAATAAATTTTAAAACTATTAATATAAATAATAATTTTTAATGTTATAATATATTTATTAATATTGTTAATATTTAAAAAATTTATTACTTTAAAATAACTTATATTATATTTTTTATATTTAAATTTAACTTTATTTTTTTCTTTTATAATTAACAACTTATAATAAATAATTTATATTTAAATTTTTTTTTTTTATTTATTTATAAATAGCTGTTTTTTTTTATTTATATAGTATATTTTATTAATTTATTACTATTAATATTTAGCTTTAACTTTTTTAATTATAATTATTATTTTAGCTATTATTTTTTATAACTTAAATATTTGTTTTTTTATTTATATTTAAAAAAATAATTTTTTAAAATATTATATTAAATATTATTTTATAGCTTATATTAAAATTTACTATTAAACATTGTATTTAATAATAACATTATTATTATTATAATTAATTCTTTAATAACTTAAATAATTATTTTAAATTTAATTTATTTAAATTTTATATATTTAAAGTTTGTATTAAAGTAGTTGTAAAAAAAACACTTATTTTTTTAAAAAATTTAAATATTTTTTAAAATTAAAAAAAATGTTTATATTTAACTTTTTAATTTATTATAAATATATTAACTTACTAAAAATTTAATTAAAATAGTTTAGCTTTAGTTATAAAAAAAAACTATATTATATATATTAAAACTATATTTATTAAAATTAAACTAATTATATTTATTTATAAATATTAGTTTTATAAAAAATATATTATTAGTTAATTTAATTAAAACAATTTATATTTTCTATATGAAATATTAATATAATAGCTTTTTATTTTTAATAAATTTATATAGCTTTATATATAACATTTATTATTTTTTTTTTATTGTTATAAATTAATTTATATTTTTTTATATATAAATGTTATTAATTATATCTTTAATTATTTCATTTGTTATTTTAATTAAATTTATATTGCTTTATATATAAGTTATAACTAAACTATATTTACTGTATAAAAAAATAGTGTATAAAAAATATATTAAAGCATTTATTATGTTTTGTAATAAACACTTATTTTATTGTATTAAAAGCAAACAATAAATATATAATAAATAATACCGAAATGATAAAAGAAGTATTTACTACAGAAAAAAAGACCTATATATAATTAAGCCTGCTATCGCAAACTTAATCTTTTTTTTTTTTTTTTTTAGCTTCGTATTTTTTTCTGAATATACAGTATTTTTATATGTGCTATATTAGTTATTTTTTTTCAGCTTTTACAATATAACAATTATTAATTATTTTTTGATTTTTTATATTATATATTATTTTAATAACAACTTTTAAGTTTTATTTTTTTATATTTTATATTATATTAATAGTAACAATTGATTTTTAATTTTTTATATTTTAAACTATAATAATAATATTTTTACAACTATTTATACTTTTAGTTATATTAGTAGCTGCTTTATTTATATTTTTTTATTTAAAAAAAAATTTACATTTATTTAAAATTAATTATATATTTTTCAAGTTAAAATATAAATATTTATTAAGCAGAATTTTTTTAGCAATTAATAAATTTTAATTTATATTATAATAAAAAAATATATATAGCTGTTATAAAACTTTATTAATATTATTATAAAAAAAAGCAATATTATTATAATTAAAATATAAAATAAAAATAAAAGTTTATAATAAAGTAAATAAATTGTTAATTTAAAAGTTTAAAAAGTAAAAAAGTTAAATAATATAAATATATTATATTATTTAAAAATTGAAAATAATAAAACTAGTTATATTTTCAAGTAAAAATTTCGCTAAAAATAGCTTTTATTTATTTAAAAGTAATAAAAAAACTAGTTATAATTATTACTTTTAATAAAATCATTATATTAATATTATTAAATATAAACTATATTTGCTATAACTATTAAAAAATATTTTTATTTATTTAAACTTTTTGCTTATTTTTAAGTTTAGCTAGTTTTTCTCTTTTTTTATTTACGTTTTTGGCTAATAATAAAAAACCTCTTTTGCTTCTTAGCTCTTTTTTGTGGAGGAAGGTACGAGGCATAGTGTATTTCTATGACCCCGCACGGCTAATGCTGGGTCTTTTCTCCCAAACCTCTACAATAGGTAATTACCATTCTCGCTGATATATCGACAATAATTCTTCTTTTTCCAAGCTTTAGTCTTATATAGTATTTACACCTAACATATCTGCTCTATATTACATTCTACCTGAGCTATGGCCTTTCCCACTCCGTGATATTTTATTTACATTTCTTTTTCAGCTGCTTACTCTGTAGTTATTTTTAGTTTTAGTTCCACTTTTTTTATACACAACGCGGGGATTACAGTAATCTTTGGGGTTTTAGCTCTCCGCATGCTGAAGTATTGCTTTTTCCCTATCAATTTGCCCTTTATACAAACAACAACGATTGGCGGCCGAGCTCACCATGCGTAGCTCTAACAAGAACGGTCCCCCTATGCGCTATTACTCCCAGAAGCTCGGCCTCTTTATACTCAAATATGGCGTCGGATATCCCATCATGGGTGTTCTCTGGGTGTTCACTATGTTGTGCTTCACTGGTCGTCCGCCATTTCGTGATGGGTATTGCGGTACCGGCAGGAGGGAAGCTAGGCTGCGCAAGATAATCCATACTAGAATGCAGCTAAATTTGCCGCGTCCACTCTATCGGCATCGGGTCCAGAACCACGGCTCCAGCTCACGCTACGCGTTTGATCAAGCAGCGCTGAACAGAAGACGTCGACTATCTCTTGGGGCTGGTAACGAAGGACAGACCAAGAAACTACAGGGACTACTTCGGCGTGCAAGGCGGGCTGTTTTGCTACATCGCGGGTGGCATAAACCACCGCTAGAGCGCAGCCGTCTGCTAGAGCTTCCCGCAGAGCTCAGAGCTCTCATTTGGAAGTACGCTCTTGGGAACCGTACAATTCACATCTTCTACGGCATGCCCATCAAGCGCCAACCTTACGTCTTCCCGCTCAAACAGAGTCTTTTCCCGCTGCGGATCCGGCGTGTGAGAAAGGACGATAAGCTCATCCGAAGGCTATGCTTTGTAGAATGTGTTCACAGACCGAGTCCGAATGGCTGGGAGAATCGACATCCCTTAGACCATGGCTGTCTAGACTGCGGTGTGCTATGGAATCTCTTTGGCGAATGTACTGGCAAGGTGCAGTGGGAAGATACGCCAGATGCCGGTTGGAGCACGTGTCCACCGGCGGATGAGATGGGTAAACCTAATATCGTAGCCGTGGAAAGAGAGTGGAAGCCTTTGGCGTTGCTCAGCACTTGTCGACAGATGTAAGTCTATGTTTGCCGCATTGTGCTCTAAGAACACAATATTTCTAACAGTTGAGAAAGCTACACCGAAGCTATCGACCTCTTATACAGCGACAATACCTTCCACTTTCCACTCCCACATGCCCATTCCCATTACTCACTTTCACAGAAGCATCCCGAGCCAATTCGCGACTTCTCAAGCACAATTCTAGCCCAGCGGTTGAATGGTATCACGCGCATCGCCACAACCATATTAGTCAACTCTCCGCATCTTGAAGGTCTCTCCAATGTATTAGCTCAAGAGCTACCAAACCTCCAATACCTAGAGCTGCAAGCAATTATGGCGGAAGAAACCGATTGGGTCTTCCCACCTGCAAATGTAGAGGCCCTCTCAAAGGTTGTTAGGGAGATGAACAATAGGGTAGCAGGTGCAAGAGTCATATTAAGAGCTGATCTGGATAGTAAAGTCCTCTCCCTACTCGATATTCCGCTGCCAAATGGACTGCAAGTCATCAAAGTACCCGATGAAGTGCGGGAAAGTAGGGCAATAATCCGTGAGAGGTTCCAGAGCATTCGCCGGACTTTGCCCATAGAATATCACTTGGGGGGATATACATGGCGGTATTTGTAGTGTGGAAAACAAGAATTTTAGCGAACAGGCAAGTTGCTAACAGTGTTAAGCAGAGAGAAGTTATGAACAGCTTAACAAGTGGGGGTGATATACTAGTCACCCAAGGTTAGAAGTATATGAGGTGTATCTTCTTTTTTTTTAATTCGAAATTTGGAAGATCTTCATTTTCCCAGCTTGGGTTAAAGGTGTATTGAATATCACTTTTGAGCATTCGAGATGCTTCCTTTCCTAACCGGCATGGCTAGCTAGAAAGCATCTTTCGGCCGCACTACTAGAGGACCCACCCTGTGGGGGACCCTCTTCACTGCGTTCAGAGGGCCCCAATACTCGTAGACACCCCAATAATCATAAACACTGCTTATATCTCTTTTTTATACCTATTTACACCTAAACTGCTACTTTTGAACCTGTAAACAAACAGCTTTTTTTTTAGTTTTTTAGTTTGAAACTAAAACTATAGCTTAACTATATAGCTTATTTTATAGCTATTAAGTTGTTTTTTATTTATTAATATATATTATTGTATAAATATTATATATATATAAGTTATATATATATAAATATATGTTAATTATATAAAATAATTAAATATAAATTTATATAAAATATAATAGTTATATTAGCTTATATATATAAATAAAAGCTTTAAAAGTTTTAATATATACAAAATTTAATAAAATAATACTGTAGTAATAATATATATATATATAAACATATTAAAAGCTATAGTATAAGCGTATAAAAATATATAAAAAGTTGCAACTACGTAAATAACTTCATTTTTATTTATTTTTTAAGTAATACTGCTATATAAGTATATAAACTTATATAAGTTTATATAAAGCAGTAAAGCTATAACTAAGCTTAAAAACGCGTTTATTGCAGTTAATTTTTACAATATAACAACTTGCAAGCTAGCTAGATTACAAGTGGTTGAGTGTTGCTGTCGCAAAAAAACGCGTTTTGATACCAAAAAGTCAATTTTACTAGTAAATTTGGTGGTTGGGTGACAGAAGAGTGTCTATAATTATTGGGGTGTCTACGAGTATTGGGGCCCTCTGAACGCAGTGAAGAGGGTCCCCCACAGGGTGGGTCCTCTAGTAGGTAATACCTGCCTCGAAACTTGTTACCGTCGTAACGCAACCTAGGCCTTTTTTCATCGACATGTCCGTTACCTATAGACGTAAATCTTAGGCCTTGGCTAAACTTTAATACAAGGTGGGGCACGTAAAGGACGGCCGGCGGCTGAATCGTGGCCAAGATCTATCTTTTCTACCAGCCGAACAGCGAATAAGATCAAGTAGCAGGTCATTAATAATATCTTGGATTCGGAAGTGCGCTATCCGCTACACGGCTTTTGAAACAATTCTACACCTTCAGAGGCAGTTTAAGAGGGCGATAGCCGCCACTTGCAAATCCGATTGTAAAATGGGATCTATTTATCAGGTGACCTGGTACCCGTATAGAGCGAGTCACAGTGAAAATGATTTTTAAATTGGTTAAGTTTATTTATTTGCTTGCCTTCTGGGCAGGCAGTGTACACTCTGACGAGCAAACGGCAAAGAAGCGGCCTATTATGCTCGATCGTTCGGGCGGGTTCAATGTCGCCGGTAAAGTCATCCAAAATCCTAGAAACCCTAACATGACGCTCTCGTGCGATCATGGCTATATGGAATATTTCATTCCCTGGAGACCACGAAAAACAAGCCTTGTTATGTGGCACAGTTCGAGCACACAGACGTGGCAAAATCGATTTGACGGCGGCGAGGGCTTCAAAGACATGTTCTTAAGGCGAGACTACCCCGTGTACCTCTGGGATGCACCACGGCTGGGGCGTGCCAACTGGGCCTGCGAGCCGACCGTCTATGTCCCCGACTATCGAGACCAGGGGAACTTCGTGGCTTGGAATTTCGGGCCCTCTTATCCTAACTTCTGGCCGGACTCGCAATTTCCAGCGTCTAACGAGACGGCCTGGCAGCAGGCAACCAGTGGTCGGTACGTCGAATACGATACAGTCGCTAATATCTACCTCCAAGCGAATGCCGCCGCTGTCGCCGCCGATTCGTACAAGATAGGCGACAGTGTTGTGTATCTTACAAACTCGGCGGCTGGGCTCCGTGCGCAGCTAGCTGTGACGTTGAGCAACACGACCAACACCAAAGCAATTGTCGCGTACGAGAGCTTTGGCTACGTGTTCCCGGATAACCTCAACATCACCGCGGGTGCACCCTTCGGGCCAATGGTCATCCCTCTCGAACAGTTCAAGAAGCTTGCCAAGTTGCCAGCTATACAATACATCTTTAGTGACCATCGCTCCGAGAACTTTACCTTCTTAGCACAGGCAAGACTCTCTGCCAAAATCATCAACATGTATGGAGGTAATGCACAAGTGTTTCTACTAGGGAAAGATGCGGGCTTAAAGGGAAGTACGCATATCGCATTTGCCGACATGGATAATGATAAGGTGGCAGATCTCTTGGACGAATTTTTGGAGGAGAACCTCCTAGACGGCTACGTGGATTAGCAACTGGGCTTGGCATGACAGTTGTTCTATTTAGCTTTGGGTAGCGCCCTGTGCCCTCTTCCTCTAATGCCAGTCCTACATAGGTTGAGTGGCTTTGCCGTGCGACGACGCACAGGATTTTGTCACGCGATAATTGATCAGTTTCATAGCCCTGGCATAGTTGACAATACCAGTATATGTTGGTGTTACATGACAAGGCCACTCGCACAACCTACAGGCACCTTTGTGTCGCACCTCGCTTCTTCCGTAGCCAGTATCGTGACATCCCTAGATTCATGTGAGACCCCCTAAGGCTGTAGCCAAGGCTATTGGAGGACGAGGGCTACGAAGCCCCCCCGGAAAGTCTCACAATGACTCATCCAAGGCCGATTATTCTTATCCCTTCGAAATGTACAAACACGATTCCTCTTCTATAAATAAGTCACATTTTCCTGTTCTTAGCGAAGGTTTACGTCCTCCACACCATATACACATTTATCCTACATCATCAAACCTACGTTGCACTATACACATTAAAGTCCTTTTCAAGCTTTTATCTATCAATCTCATTATACGCTTGCGTTACAAAGCAGTCAGTAGGTTAGTTAGTCAGTCAAACTCAAGTCCCAAGGAAAGATGTCACACGAAAGTGGGCATGAATCCGCGTCGCCGACTACAACCAGTGCTTGCAACATTCGGTCGCTCTGCAACCAAGATCGTTATAAAAGGAACCGACTTCTACCCATTGAGTGCGCTCTCTGGAAGAACCGGGGTTTTGGGGAAGGTCTCCTCGTCTTGCCGTGTCTCGTGTTGTCTTGGTTACTGCTAGTATAAGACTCACATTCGAAAGCGGTTTGTCGTTAATCGGGCGTTGAGAACGCGGTGCGACAAGACGAGGAGACACTCGTCTGCAAGTACTGAGATTGTTCGCAACTGGATAATAGGTCGTGGTGGCGGGGATCATGACTATGACATGACTACGAGTAGTCCTCACCTTTCCTCGACGCTTCGCTAGACTTCGGCTTCTCTCTATTGAGAATGATAATGCACAGTTAGCCCAGCTGAAATTCAGTTGAAAGATTGAGTCTTCTGCCCTCCCTTTGCCAATCTCTGGCCTCGCTCTTTTTTGCAAACTCGTACTACCAGACACTGATAAGGCTCTCATAGGTTCCTTTACTATCAACTGGACGTTTCGATGGCCTCAGCGCCGGACTCAGGCGCAAACGAAGCCCTCTCCGTCCAATCCGTGGACGACAATGTACATATTAGAAAAGCACCAGCTTTTGTAGTGTGGCGAGACTCGAACGGCGAGACTCGCTCTCTATCCGACTTCAGTGTCTCCCTACTCCACACCTCCACCCCTCGTAAAAATAAGGCCCTAGTCCAGTTTCAAGCGACTATGAGACTAAAGAAAGGGTCCGAGAAACCCCCCATACACCTCTTCATTAAGCCAGACCAAATATGCAGGTTGGACTATATTGAAGGCCGTAGTGATTTAGATAGTGGTGACGAAGGGCTACACCAACAAGCGCGAGAAAAGCTAGGAACGAGCACCCATCTCTTGCGCTTCGAGCTACGAAGCCCCGCCACTTTTGTCGTCCCAAATGAAACCCCATTCGAGTTCTTCAGAGCCGGATCACAAGCTGTTTGGAAGTCCTTGATGGACTTTGCCAGGGATTCACATTGCTTCTTTCTTCACTTTCCCACGAACACCTGGTCAAAAGAGCGGTTGCTCTCCTTCTGCGAGGCTGCGTCAAGTCGCGGTACTCTCAGACCGATCTGCGACAACGTTCTTAGTCTCTATGGGGGCAAAGGTGGCAAGATAGTCGATCCTCACACTAATGACGGAAATGAATCCACTCAAATCAGGGCGAGGGTTGGGGTCCTAAATGACACTACTCCCCCGGCCTACGAGGATCGCACTACTACCGGGCCCAGCCTCTCTCCGATAGGGCCTCCTCTCTGCCTGTCTCCGGGTAAGCAAGCGCACATTCTCACCACCTTTGTTGATCCCTAAGAGGAGGGTCTTACTAATACCGACCATATAGGCCCCGACGCACGGCGACTTGGAAAGCGACGTCGCAGTAGTAGTGATTGTGGAGAGATGGCCAGTTATGACAAGGGCAGGAAGGCCAGCGACAGGATCTTAGATGCGATTTCCGGGCTACAGCGGACTATAGACGAGGTAAAGGTCAAGGTGGAAGAAATAGAAGGGCGGGTGAAACAGTTGGAGGAGGATCAACAAAACTTAGCAGACGAGGTAAGGGCGCACATGGAGCCACTTTGGGATGAGATGGATGCGCGACTTCAAAGCCAGGAGGACCGGGAACACGGGTACATCAAAGATGTTGTTGAAGAGTTCCTCAACGAGAATATACAAGAGAAGGTGACCGAAGCAATTGATGAGTATTTTGACAATGATGACGAAGGTCAGGAATTAATTCACAAAATCATTAGCGAAAGAGTACCCGAGGCAACAAGAAACTATCTCCAGGGCCAGCATTTCGCGGGACATTTCACTTTCAGCGAAGAAACATACTCAATATAATCAAAAGTCAAAGTGTATGCTTCGAGAGGTATGAAGAATAAGTTGAGCGCACGTTGTTTTCGCCTGTAACTTTATTTGTAGATTCTCCATTGCTGTGTCGGCTGCGTTGTAGTTCATAGCCCGAGCAAGGTCAACGGTCAATAAAATGGCCGGCAATTAACAAGACGACGATTCGATGCGACAGCTTTTCTCCAATTCAACTAATTACCAGAGCGTGTTGTGCTTAAGCACAGCCCGTTTGCCTATATAACGTAGAGTAGTGAAGCAATGAAGGATACTGTTGTCAGGTGATAAAGTAACAAGACCCTATATTAGGGTGGTTATATCTATAGATGTGGCTATATATAAGGGACCTTCGGTCCACCTGATATTAGATCCAGGAGGTCAGGAGTCAATGAATCTATCTATTGAGCCCTATACTACACCTTCTACCTAGCTGCGACAGGACTTCTATTTGTTGGAAGTATGTTAGATCAAGGAGTCGCTTCGTGTACTGTATAGGAAAAGGGGCTCAGGCATCTCGTTCGTGTATATAAGCAGGTCCTCCCACCTCTCTGTCATAGTCAGGAAGCTGAATAGTACGCTCATATACCACTTCATTTCATCACTATTCACGCTGTGACTTCCTCCTCTGACAACTGTGCAGGCGCCTTGATTAATGAACATGTACTAAGGACATGATTTATGATCATAAATGGGTACCTACCGCCAACTCAGCGATTCGCCATCTACTAACAGCAAACAGTCCGGGATTTCAGGGATGGCAGTTCGTCCCCTCAATATAAAGACTACCTAAATTACAAAAATCGGATAATAACGACTTTTCCTGTAGGGCCGCCAACTGCAACCATAGACCCAGAGATTGCCACCTGCCTAAAATCACTCGGCCGGCAGTCTATCGGTAACCAGAGTAGATTTTTTCTGTTGAAGCCTATCCATGAAAAAGGAGGCTCCATTATTAATGCTGGACGGGAAAAATCAACTCCATATCTTTCCCAGACACTGCTTTGACACTCCTTGCCGGTGCTCACATTCCAAAACTGAACTTTATCTGCTTTTCTGGAGTACGACTTAAGAGTTGTACCAATATCTGAGAACACCACGGAATCAACTGCACCGTAGTAGCTCCCACTCCCTCCATCTCCCACTAATATCGATCCAGGAATTTTACCATCCGGTGATGTAGCCGTTGTTTCCCAGAGTCGGACCGTACAGTCGTCAGAAGCCGATGCAAGCAGTCTACTATCCGGCGAAAACGCTATATTGTTAATGTAACCAGTATGCCCTTCCAGCCTTTGACCGTTTGGCGGAGTAGCCATTGTATCCCAAATTCGGATAGTTTTATCGTGAGAGCAAGATGCAAGCAGTTTACCGTCGGCCGAGAACACTACTTCCTTAACAACGTCGCTATGCCCTTCTACTTTTTCACTGTTTAGCGAAGTAGCTGTTACGTCCCACAGCCGGACCGTATGGTCTGCAGAGGCTGATGCAAGTAATCTACCGTCGGGTGAGAACGCTACTCCGGTAACTAATTTCCTATGCCCTTCCAGCCTTTGACTATTTAGTGAGGCGGCTGTTATATCCCAGAGTCGGACCGTACGGTCGTAAGAAGCCGATGCAAGTAGTCTACCATCCGGCGAGAACGCTACTCCGGTGATCCAATCACTATGCCCTTTGAGCGTTCGTTGGTGGACACCTGCTGCTATATCCCAAAGCTGAATTGTTTCATTATTAGAAGCCGATGCGAGTGTCTTATGGTCTGGCGAGAAGGCTACTGCGCAGACCTCATTATCATGCCTTAAAAGCTCCTGCCGGCATATACCTGTTGTCGCGTCCCATAGTCTGATAGTTTTATCGTATGAAGCTGATGCAAGTGTTTTACCGTCGAAGGAGAACGCTACTGCTAAAACACGATCTTTGTGCCCTCGGAGAGTTTGCTTGTGCACACCGGTAGACACGTCTCAAAGCCGGACTGTTCTATCATCAGAAGCCGATGCCAGTGTTTTACAGTCGAGCGAGAAGGCCACTGCGCAGACCCCATTGCGGTGCCCTACAAGCACCTGTCGGAATACACCCGTTGTCGCATCCCATAGCCCGATAGTTTTATCTTGTGAGGCTGACGCAAGCGTTTTGCCATCCGGTGAGAACGCTATTGCCCAAACACGGTGGTCGTGCCCTCTAAGCCTCTACCGGCGCGTACCGGTGGCAGCATCCCATAGCCAGATTGTCGTATCGCGTGAAGTTGAGGCAAGAGTCTTGCTGTCCGGCGAGAATGTTACTGCGCTTACCCAATCGCTGTGCTCTTCGAGCGTCTGCTGGGACGCGCCCCAGTTGTTCTCAGCACCTACTATTATTTCGGCCAATGGCAGCCTATGGTCCCAAAACTGAGTTCTGACCTTGCTCATGGTAGGGCTAAACATGAGCGCAGAGCCATACGTCTGTAACGGGGCTAGTTTGATGAGTGCTCTATGCCTAAGGAAAAACTTGTTTGCATCGCTTAAGAATTCAACAAGATTGGGGTCTACATCGGGTTGCAACTAGGAACGTTTAGTAAATGGGCGGTATTGTAGAGTTCAAGACGTACCTGGACAAGATGCACAAGTTTCTGCAGCGCTACCCACAGGTAAAGTAATACTTTGACTGACTGTCAATTAATTGGCCCAATCCAGTCCAAATAATCGGTTTTAAATTGATTGCAGGTAAAGTAATAATTCTTTACCTGACTTGTTACTTGTCAATTATTTCCAATTAATTTTCCTATTTTTTTAAAAAAATATTTTTTGTTGTTATTTTAGTAAAAAAGAAGCTTTCTTTTTCTAGGTAAGCTAGGTAGCACCTTGTTTTTAACCTTACGCATTCAGCTACTTACACAGCTACTTAACTAGCCACTTAACTAGCCACTTAACTAGCTACTTACCTAGCTACTTATCTAGCCACTGACTTAGCTACTTACATCTACTTAGCCTACATTTTACTACTTTACCTACCAACCACTTTACCAACTACTCTACCAACCACCCTACCTACTACCTTACTTACTTACTTATTTACACCTACCTACACTTATTTACATCTTTCTACCTACTTTGCTTTCTAGAATCTATACGCTTTATATACATTGCTTGAATTACTTGGTTAATTAACTTGATCAATCAAGTCAATAGATTCAGGCAAGTCAGTCAAACAAGCCTTTTTTGCGATTAATCAAGATAAAACACGTCAAAAGCCGTTTATTTGACTGACTTTACCTGTGGGTAGCGCTGAGTTTCTGCATCGACAGCAGTCCATTGTCCAGCTTGTCGAGGAGAGACAAACTCTCAAGCCAACGAAGGAAGCTTGTCTTTAAAAACACCAATAATTGGTCCCTCCCAGCTTTCAAGTACTCACCTTTTTTATCGTCCAAAGAGCACATATGGTCAACCCAGAAAACGCAGGAGTATTGTAGTGGAGCTAACGGGTCCGGATCAGGGGGTGCCATATCCTCTAGTTTGGCGCCAAGGTCAAGCTTGTACATGTTCCGTTCTAGCGAGGATATTGCCTTGAAAGAGCGCTCGAGTATGTGAAAGTGTCCTCGCGTCACCCCAGCCGGGTCAAGCACAGTGGCGTAGTTATTTTGAAGAAAATCCTTGGCCGACTGGTGGATTAGGTTGACTGTTGTTCCGGTTATTGTGACAAAAGAACCACATTCCTGAACCACATCTTCCGTGAAGTTGGAGTCCAGCCCGGTAACTAAAGAGAGCTCAGAGATGCAAAGTGGGCGGAATGCAATAAATGCGGCTTTCAATACCTTCTTGCAGTCTTCTGGCTCCACTCTCCCGCTTTTCTCAATCCTGGTAATCATATGCTGGTATAAGGCTGATAACCCAGGGGGCATCTTTGAGATAAGATCAACAGCGTACGCCCCATGCTTTTCCCCTAACATTTTGAATACAAGAGCCACCCACAGGAAAGTATTGCCGGCTCGTTGGTGGACTTTGTCAGAAATCTCTTTCAAGATTACATCGTTATAGCCTTTCTTACCCTCAAGGACTTTAAGTTTGTGGTCGATGTATGCCTTGACGGGACCTCCTAGACGCTGAGTATCCAACTCGACTAAGGTGTTGGAAATCTTGAGTTCAGCAGCAAGGTCAACTTCCGGACGGCTAGAGAGCAGCCACTTCACCTTCTTGGAGAGAGTAAGAGTAGTTGAAATGAGTTTGACAAGGCCCGCCCGGTCTTCGAAACATTCATCAAGTGCATCGACCGCGAAGTAGACAGGCGATAATCGAGTGTCTTTCAGCATATTTTGAAACATTTCGGATACGGCGTAATAGCTGTTTTGGTCCGTGAAGACTTCAGGACCTGAATCGTTGTACCTTTGGAGCAAATGGGATATAAGATATGGTTGTTGAAAAAGAAGAAGCCACATCAAGGAACGAAGGACGGCGTTGCTCAATTTGGCATCTGTGCCTTGACAAAAGAAAAAGGAAAGCCCTGGTGCTAGGGCGGCAGATTGGTGCGAGAGCCGGCGGATGAGCCCGATCATTAACATCGTTTTCCCCGTGCCAGCGTGCCCCTTCAACCAAAGGACCTGGCGCTGCAGTGATTCTGCCCCGTCATTTTTATTTTCCCACTTGCTGAAGGCCGCATATTCGGGTGTGTCAAATATCCACATGTATGCGTCATTAAGCAGCCCTTCCTTGTCACCTTCGATCCGCTTCATATCGTCTTCAGGGTCTACCAGGCGGAGAGCTTTGCGGCATTCTGACTCGGTCTTATCTCTACTAGCGGCCTTCTGTTGCGAGATAAAGCTCCGAATATCCTGCTGGATATCACCAAGCAGCGTGGTCAGCTTCGAGGCGTGGTTAACAAGCTCGCCCAGAGACGCTTTCGTGTTTTGTCACATACCAGAGTATGATCGAGCTTAGCAAGTGGAATTGAACCAGTGTAACTAAAATGATTCTAAAAGATATATTATAGTAAAGCCTGCTAAATATTTTAATTACTTTAGCTTTTTATTTTTTAAGCTTTATATATATATATATGTTTTTAGTAAATATTGATTTTAAGTTTGGTATTTCGCTTTTAAGCTTTAATTTTGTAATCGCTTTTGTTTGCTTATAATAGTAAATACTTACAATAAGTAGTAATTTTAACAAGTAATGTTGTAAATAGTAAAAAAACTTTTGTAAAAGCTTTTTTTTAAGCTTTTTTATTAAGTAAGCTTATTTAAATAGATTTTATAACTTAACTTTTTAAGCTTGCTTTATTAAATTTATTTATATTGTTATATATTTTTTAGTTAAGCTGCTTTAAGCTGTTTAGCTATTTTTTTTTTATATATTAACAAAAGAAATAAATAGTGATTTTTTTAATTTTATATTTTAAAATTTTTATAAAAATATATTTTAAACAATTTTAGTAGTTTTATATATTTTAAATAATTAGTTTTTATAAAAAAAAAGCTTAAAAGTGCATTTTTTTTAATATATTGTTATATTAGCGCGTTTTTTACGTTTTAATTATAAAACTATTAAGTAGTAAAATTATATTTATATATATTTGTTAAATGTAATTTTATCGTTTAATTAAATATATAATATATTTAGTAAGTTTGAATTAGCAGTTGCAAAAAAAGTGCGCTTTTTTCTTGTATATAAAATAGGATCGCTTTTAGTACTTTGATATTTTTATTATATATTGGTTACAAAATAATTCTGATTTTTTTTTTTTTTTTTTTTTTTTTTTTAAGTTATTTTTTTAAATCTGTAAATATATTTTTAAAATTGCTTAATTGTTACATGCTTAACTAACTAATAAAATAGTTAGTTTTTTGTTTTTTTTTTTTTTTTATTTATAAATTGTAATTTTTAAGCTTTTTTTTTATATAAATAAACTTAAAGCTAACTTGCAATTATAAATACTGTTATTATTATTAGTACATATTTTATAAAACTTTTAAATCGATTGTAAAAGTTTTTATATTAATTAAAGCTTTAAACAATATTATTTTATTATAATGTTTTAATATAATAAATAATTTTTTAGTTTTATATTATAAAATGCTAGTTATATGCTGACGCTTTTAAAAAACAGTTTTATTTTTAGCTGTTGTTTTTTTTTTTTTTTCGAGATTTTTTTTTTGCGGTTTTTTTTTTCGAAAAAAAAAAAAAACGAAAAAAAAGAAACGCACTTAAGCGCTTTTTTTCTTTTTTGCTTTTAGCTTTAACTAATCGTTGTTGAAATTTTCTGTGTTTTTATTATAAATGTTATTATTTGCTTTGTTATTTGTACTATTTACGCTTTTATTGCTACTAATAACAACAACAATGATTTTTTTGTAACTTTTTTGCTAGCGCGACTTTTTAAGCTTTGTAATCTGTTGAACGTTTGTTTGCCTGCTTGTTTAAGTTTGTGCTGTTGTTTGTATTTTGCTTAAAAAAATAAGTGTACAGTTTTTTGCTGCTGCTATATAAGCGTTGCTTTTACAGAGTATAAAAATAATATATACTTTAATATAATTAGCTATAGCTAATATTGTTTTAAATGCTTTTTAAAATATATATATATATTTATATAAGTTTTTTTATATTTTTTATATATACTTAATTTGTTATATTAATAGATGTAAATATAATTTAATATATATAGTATTATTTGTTTATTATTTAATAGCAGCTATTTAAATTAAAGCTTTTTAAGCTATAAGTTTTATTTTAATATTTTTTAAAAATGTTATAGCAATTTTTAGCTAATAATTTTTATATAAAAATTTGCATGCTTATATAGTATATTTTAGATTGTTTTTAAAATAAGTAAAAAAAAGTTTGCTTTTGTTATTTTTTTGTTGCTTATATTTATTTTTGTTTTTAGTATTTTTTGTTAGGTTGTTTGCATGCTTATACTTTTATTTTGCTTTTTGTTTACTTTTTTTGGTTACTTTATTCTCTTTTTTTCTAGTGCTATTAATGCCAACAACAACAACAATAATAGCATTATATATAGCTTGGTTATATATTTCGGCTTTTTTTTTTTCTTAGGTTTAACTTGATTTATTTAGCACTTTTAATAAATAGAAATTAATATTGTTAATATTTAAAAAGTTTAAAAAATAAAATAATAGATATAATAAATAAAAGTTGATATAATTTATTTTAATTTTGTTTTTTTTTTTTGTTTTTAGTTGTTTTAATTGTTACAAATTAATAAATAATTAAAAAGTTCTTTTTGTTTATTTTTTAGGCTTATATTGCAAATATAATTTATATTTTTAAAGTTAATAAAAATCTAAAAGTATTTAAACTAAGTTTATAATAAGTTTTTAATTAATTTATTAGTAGATATTTAGTTAATAAAAAGATATATCACTTTGAAGCTTTTTTTAAAGTATTTTTGATGTAATTATATGTTTTATATATTTATATACTTAAACTTAATGCTTATTTTTTTGTTTTTGTTTATTATTAACTTGATTGTTTAAGTGTTGTTTAAATAAATCGTTTATGTTTTATTTAGCTTTAGTATAAAATTTTAAAACAGCTTTTTAAAAGCTATTGTTTTTTTTGTAGTAAGCTTAATTGTATTTATTTCTGTCTTTGTAATAAAAATAAATATAGTATTTTAACAAGTAGTTTTTTATAAAATTGTATCTTTAAATAGTAATATAATATATTTATATAAAAAGTAACAAATTTTTTAGTTGTTTATAAATAAAGCATTTTTTGTTATTAAAAAAACCTAAGCTTTATAGTTTTATGCTTTATATATGATTTTAAAAAAGTATGTTATATATAAATATTAGATTATTTAATAAGCAGCTTTATAATATATAAAGCTAAAATTAGTCAAAAATTTTAAAAGTTATACTGCTATATATATAATGTTTAGTTTTAAAAACATTGCTATATATAGAATTGATTTAACTAGTTTTTAATATAGTTTGATTTCTGCTTTTGTTGCACTTTTTAAATACTTTTTAAACTTTTTTGTTAAAAGCAGTATTATAAAAACCTAACTTTAATTGTTAAGTTTATAACATGTTATAATTTTGTTAATATATTTATTATATACTAATATAATTGTTTTTTAAAAATAGTTTTAAATTACTTTAATTTTTAAAAACTAAGTAATATTACTTTGATTTTTAAGTTTATAAGTTTTTTTAATATTTAAAATGATTTTTTTTACTTTTTTTTTATAAATTTTATAGTATAAAACTAAAAAATTGTTTATATAAAATATAATAAACATTATATATTTTAAAATATAAAATAAGCAAAGCTTTTTTTTTAAAGCTATTATTTTGTTAGTTTTAAATATTTTAGTAAACTTTTTATACTACAGCAATAAAAAGTCTTTTAAGCTATATAATGCTTTATTAAGTTTATTAATTAAATTGTTTTAATTAAAGCTTTTTAAAAGTTGTATATTTACAAAAGTTTTATTAGCTTTTGATATATTAAAAAATGCTTTAATTATATCAAACTATTTGATTTTAAAATCAAATGTTGCTACTAATACTATTATAAGCTTAAATGTTTTAACTGTAAAAATAGCTGTATAAATTAATTAAAATATATTTTTTTTTTAAAAGTTACTTTTAATTACTAAATATATTTTATATATATTTAAAAATTTATTTTTATTAAATTTGTATATAAATATTTACTTTAGTAAAAACAGATTATTTTTTGCATTTTATATAGATATAATTTTAAATGTTTTATTATTTTTTAGCTATTTATATTTTTTGTAAGTGTTGTTTTTAAATAGTTTATTAATTAAATGTTTAAAAAAGTTTTTTTAGCTTTTAAGTAGTAGTTTTAAAAAATCGTTTTTATAAATGCAAAGTTTTTAAAGTGCTGCATTTAAACGTACAGCTTTTTTTTAATTTATTGCTGCTGCAAATACTGCATGCAATATTTTATACTTTTAATTTTTTTAATATAAAACTTTTAGTTAATCAAATATAAAAGTTTTTAAAAAGATTTGCTAAAAGTTATTTTTTAAAAAATATATTTTGTTTTTTTTGTAAAATATTGTTATAAAAATCAAGTAACTTTTACTGTTATTTTTTGGCTTTTTAGATATTATTTTTTAAGTATGTTTACTTATTTATAAAATTAGTAAATTTATTTTATATATATATTTGCGTTTAACTTAAAATAGTTTAGTTGATATTTTAAGTGTAGTTTAATATTTATATAGTTATAAACTTTTATTTAATTTGCTTTTAATATTTAACATATTAATTTAAAAAGTTTAAAACATTTTATTATTTAAAAATACTGTTATTTTATTTTAAATTATCTTTTTAAGCTTTATTTTTATACTATTTTGTTACTTTTTAAGTTTTAACATTTATTAAAAAATTAAAAGTTTTTGTAGTTAAAATATATAGCTTTTATTAGATTTTTTAGCTAGCTTTATTACAGCTGCACTTATTTTCAAGTTTTGCTTTTTTATTTAAGCGTAAAAAAGCTTATTAGTAAATTAAGCACTACTATTATAGCTATTTAAAATATTTTTGTTTAACTTTTGATTTATTATTACTATAAGCTGCTATATATTTTAAGTTTTTAAAATTATAATATTTTTAAATTTGTTTAGTTTAATTTTATTTATTTATACTTTTAAAATTTTAACTTTTAAATATTTTTGTTTTTTATTGTAAAAGATTTTTTTATTAAATTTAACATTTTATGTTAAAATTATTTTTTGTAAGTAAAAAATCTAAATTTTATATAAATTACTTGCTATATATTTTATTAAATATTTAATATATACTTTTAGCTTTGTTTTAAAAGTTTAATAATTATAACCGGCTTTTTTTTTTTTATTTAAAAAATAAACTTTATATTTATATGCGAAAATTTAATTTTAGTTTGGCTTAAAATTAATTTTTAGTTTTTTTTTTACTTTAAGTATATATTATTTGAAGTATTAGTTAAACTATAATTTAAGCACTTTATATAGTATATAAAAATTATTTCTTTTTAAAAAACTAATATTATATAACCAAACTACTGCTTAAACTACTTTTAGCTAAAAAAAGCTTGAAAGTTTTGCTTTTAAAAACATTTTAATTAATTTTTTAATTATTTTTTTGTTTGCTTTTTTGCTACTTTTTACTAGCTTTTTAATATAGTTCAGTAAAAGTTTTAAATCGATTTTTTTTTTTTCAGCTTAAAGCTTATAACATATAACTTCTTAGATTATAATAACTACTTTTTTGTTATTGCTTTTTAGCTTTGCTATAAAAAGCTTAAACTGTTATATTATTTAGTGCTTAAACTTTTTTATTTGTTCAAATATAAAGTTTTGTTTTTTGTTTTTAAAAAAATAAAACTAAATTATGTTATTAAACTTATCTTTAAATACTAGTGTTTACTGCGATTTATCAAATTTTTTTAAATAATCAAATAGATTTTAAAAAACTTTATAAAAAAGTTTTGTTAACATTTTTTCAAAAGTTTATTTAAAGATTTTTTATAAAATATATATTTTAGTATAATTTTTATATTTAAGTTATAAAATTTTATTAATTTTTACGTTTTTTATATTATATATTAATATTTTAAATAGCTTAAGTTTTAAATATTTTAATTTTAAATGTTATAAATATTTAAAGTTTTTTTTTGGTTTTAAAAAATTTTTAAAAAGTTAATATAGAAAAACTTACTTCATTTATATTAAAGTTATTAAAAGTTCTGCTATATTTACAGATATTTTTATTAAAATATATACTATATTTATTACTAAAAATCGGTTTAAGTAAATAAAAAGCAGATTATATTAAAAAAATATTAAGTTATAATGTTTTAAAAAGCTAGCAATTATATCGCTTTTTTTAAGCTTGTTAAATTTTAATATATAATTTAAACTATAATACTATATTTTTATTTTTTGAAAGCAAGCTTTAAAAATTAAGTTTATATAAAATCTTTTTACAAGCGCTATTTTTGTAAATATTAAATCAACTAATTTTTTTTTATTTTTTTCTAAAAGTACATTTTTTATAATTTAAGTTTTTATTTTCAAAATTAGAAATTAAAAAATGCTGGCATTTACTACTGCTTTTTTTTTAGCGATTTTAAAAAACTCTTTTTTTAAAAACAATTTATTATTTATAAAGTAAAAAATACTACAGTTGTTTAATAAAGTACTATTAAATAAAAAGTGTAGCTTTTATATTTTAGTTATATAAATATTTAAAATTAAATATAATTTTAAAAAAAATAAATTAATAATTATATATATTATATTGTTATTATATTAGGTTTTTTTATTTTTTGACTTTTTTTTTTTAAAAGTAATTTTTTTTACTTTTTATTTGCTTTTTTTGATTTTTTTACAAAAATTATTTTAATAAATGTAGTTTTATTATTTTTTGATTTTTTTTATATTTTTTATAGAAGGTGTTTTTAGTAATCTTTTTTTTATAAAACTTATAATTATATATTAAAAAATTTTACACTTTTTAAAGTGTTATAAGTAAGTTTGCTTTATATATTGTTTATAAAAGCACTAAAAACTTTTGTTTTATTTTTTATAGTTTTTTTTTTTAAGCTATTTTTAAGTTTTATTGCTTAAAATATAGTAAATTTTAAAAATACTTTAAAAAGCTTTCAACTTATTTTTATAAATAAATTTATTAAAAATTTATTTTAGTTAATTTAATATAAATATTTGCTTTTTATAAAAAAGTTTGTTTTAAAATAAAGTAAAAAGTTATTTAATAGTTTATTTAAAAGCGATATATTTACTTATAGCTTTAAAAAATTTTTTAGCTACAAATATTTTAATTATATTAAATATATAGCATATTTTTACTTTTTTATAAATAATTGTTTAATTTTTATATTAGCAAATAAAGTTTATTTGTTATAAAATTTAGTTTAATATTACTTAATATTTAGTTAACAAAATATTTATAACAGTTAATTTTATAAAAACTAAACTATTTTTTAAATACTTAATTACTAATTTAATATTAAAATCGTTTTTATTAAATATTTATATTAATATTATTTTTAAACATTTAAAATCAACTGATTTTAAGATTTAGTTATATAAGTTGATATATTAAATAATATTAGCTGTATATTTTAAAGTTTTACTAGTATAAGTTTTAATAAGTTTATTAAATTTTGCAGTAATATCAATTGCTAATAGTTATGCTTTTTTAAAAACTAATAGCATAGTATTTTTTATAAAATTATTATTATCTTGGGCTTTTTATATTTTGAGATTTTTTTTATATTAATTAATCTATTTTTATAAAAAAGCTTATTTAATACTTTTATAAATAGAAAGTTTTAATTTAACTTTAATTTTAAACGCAAATATAATACTATTTAAATTAATATAATTTTAAATGTTTTATATTATAGTTTAAAGCTTAAATCTATTATATTATTTTAGCTAGTTATAACTAATTTTTAAAATCGTTTTAACATTTTTTTCGATTTTTTTAAAAAATATAATAAAAGTATAAAAAAGAATATATCAAAAATAAGTAGAAGTTTTTAAAATAATGTAGAAATAAAATAAAATAAAAACATTTATTATAATAAAAGTTAGAATTATTTATTAAAAAAAACACTAGTTTAATAAGTAAACTAAGTTTATAACTATTATATACTAAAATATAATCAAACTTAGCAAATAAAATTGAACCAATATAACTAAAACGATTTTAAAAAATATATTATAATAAAACTTACTAAATATTCTAGTTATTTTAGCTTTTTATTTTTTAAGCTTTATATATATATATATACTTTTAATAAACATTAATTTCAAGCTTAATGCTTTGCTTCTAAGCCCTGATCTTATAATCGCTTCTGTTTGCTTACAATAGTAAGTACCCACAATAAGTAGTAATCTTAACAAATAATGTTGTAAGCAGTAGAAAAACTTCTACAAAAGCCTTTTTTTAGGCTTCTTTATTAAGTAAGCTTACCTAGGTAGATCTTATAACCTGACCCTTTGGGCTCGCCCCACTAGACCCACTTATACCGTCACATGTTTTCTTGGTAGTACAGGTCTACGTCGCTCCGAAAAGTGGATTCAATGTCCTTAATGAGGTTGATATCCCCTTCCCAATTATCCAAATTAACGATATCTCGAAGAAACTGTATGCCTAGGTTGCGATAATACGAACAAACGCTCTTTATCTGGTATGAGAGAAGAGCTTTGTAAAGTTCGATTATCCTTTTCTTCACATGGCAGAAGACTGCCTGAAAATCGGTACCTTCAGACATGTTGTGGTTGTTTAGAAGAAGTTCGGTTAAGGCGCAGTACCAATCCATTCTAGAGATGACGTGGGCAACGCCCGTCAAGATTGGATTTCGTCGCTTGGGCAGGATTGCGAAGTATCTAGATTCTAGACAGGTCGTCGGTTAGTAAGAGTTGGAGAAATAAGCGATCAATATTAAGATTTGCCTACTTCTAGCCCAAGACAAACACCGGCCCATGGAAGGGCGGCTGGGGCAGCTTGTGGTACACTCTGAAGGGTTAGGTTGACTATTCCCTTAGATTTCAAGATATAAGCTGCGATTTCGCCTACTTTAGTCGTCATCTTAGATACATTTGATATTCTCCTCTGTCCGTTTTCAATCAATTCCCTCATGTTTTTTTTTGTCGCTGCAGTGGATCTTTCATCTCAGCCACGAGGTCGGAAGTGGAGGGTTCACCAGACTCGCGTCCAAGAACTTCCTTGAGGATTTTGACGTACGACCTAACCAGCTCCCCTTCGGTCGCTTCGAGATCGTCGTAGGCAGTGTTCCATATTTCCTCAGACACAGAAACGGTGGGGTTTGGTCGTGCAAGGGGTTCCACCTGCGCTGGGCGTTCGGGGGATATAGCTAGGCATGCGACCTGTGATGTTGAGGCAGCCTGGAAGTCTGCTAGTCTCGGCTCAACGCTTGGTCGGGCTATCTGAGGATCGGGAGAAGGCCGGGAGGGTAATCCATGTGACTTTGAGTTGGTAACTGATGACGTTTCTGTTTCATTCGTCAAGTCTTCTTGCACGACTGAATGACATTCTGCTTGAAATCTCAGTTATGACTGAGCCTATGCTACGGCTGCTGAGGTACAACATACTGATCAACGGTGTGGTAGACGTAGCCGCCGAGGCAGTGCGGCGAGGTGGAAAGAGTTTGCGGTACCGCTTCTTCAATCCCCGCCTTAGATTGTATTTCTGAGCCATACTGTAGATTCGACGATTGTGGCAAAAGAGAACTACAGCCAGGTCATAATCAGTACATCACGTCTGCCTGTAGCAAGAGGGCAAGTTGTTTATTTCGAATGTTTTTTTGGGTGCCTGTTTATATTCCTCTTGCTGGGACTGGGACTGGGACAATGAGAACGAGAATCGGAATAGAGCAAGTATGCGAGATCTGGTTTGCCACGGCATCGAGTTGGATGCTGCAGGGACAGCTACAGGCAGGGTTGTGATTTAGTAATACTAATTTAGTATTAGTCAGTACTAATACTAACTTAGTTTAGTACTACCTAGTACTAAGACTAACTTAGTTTAGTACTAGTGAGTACTAATACTAATACTAAAATACTAAGAAATACTAATACTAATACTAAGTACTAAAATTTACTGCTTAGCCACTATTTTAATTGCTTGCATTATAAAGCCACAGCTATAAAGCCACAGCTGCGCACAGACCACCTGATCTACTTAGGTAATTATTCTTACATGCAAGCATTTATAGCTTATATAAGTAAATATTTTAGTACTTAGTATTATACTAATTACTAACTTAGTATTACTAAATTAGTATTAGTATTTTTAAAATACTACTAATACTAGCTTAGTACTTTAAAAATCAGTACTAAAGTAAGTACTAATCTAGTAATACTAAATTAGTCCTAATTACTAAGGTACTAAATTACAACCCTGGCTACAGGGTTTGTAGCCATTCAATCACTGCCAAGAAGGGTACAGGAGACGTACTTGTTGACACTTACTGCATGTCCTCTATTATCTTCCTTCAAGGCGTAAGTAGGGGCATCGTAGATAGGCATTACCAACTAAAAAGATGCAGTTTGATTGGCACGTTAAGTACATGAATGGGAGTGCCGAGTCCTCTCTATAAAACCTGTACTCAAGCTACAATCCATCCTGTCGGGCTAGATAAGCATCGTGGCTGAGTGCGCTTAACGGTCATACACATACATAGGTGCAGCTTATCTCACGCCGCAGTCGTCCGTGTGGCCGTCCGAAACCACTGCTATTATGAGAGGTTACGTAGGACTTTACACTCCGCGATAACAGCTATACTCTTGCCAAGAATTCTGACGACCAGGGGGTGTAAACCTGAGGCTACAGGCAGAAGGTCAAGATCGAGCATATGTAGTAGTTCCACAGAAGAGAGCTATTCTAATGCCTGAGAAATATGTATGGCACTATGTGTTTCCGAAGCCCAAGTTTTTTTTTTTTTTTTCAGTAGGTAGCTGGAGGTAAGTTATTAGGTTGGATATCGCGGGGTAAACCAGGTACGCGAAAGCTTAGCTTAGCTTCCTCTTTGACTATTATACTGGGGAATACGAATTATATAAATCCTTAAGCAATGTCGTAATAATACAACGAAAATAGCTATGGGTATGATGGCTTAACATACAGTGAGGACATTGTTTGCCATTGTACTTATTGCCAACTTTATCATAGTATTATTCCCTCTTAACTCTTGTTCCACTTACCATTATTATTCCCTCCCTGGATCTTCCGTCTACAAGCAGCGCAAGCTTTCATTTGGCAGTTGGGGCACTGCAAGGCAAACTTCCCCAAAGTCTCGGAGCAGACGGAGCAGACTGTGCGGCCCGGGATCCGATTCCACCACCCTGCATGGTGGCAAGCATTCTGGGGCCCATCTGTCGGCTTCGGAGGTCGCTTTTGCTGCCTATTAGTAGCCACTTTTTGGGCATCAGAGCTGCTTTTCTGCTTCTCTCTACGTTCTCTCTCCTTTCTTTTCTGCTCCGAGCTTTCCCAGGCTTGTCTCAGTTCCCTTTGAACACGTTCTACGCGCTCTCGTTCTTTTCGGCGCCGCTCCTCCTGTTCTTGTTCTACGCGTTCCCGGTCTTTTCGTCGCAGCTCCTCCTGTTCTCGCTCCACGCGCTCTCTTTCTTTCCGCTGGCGTTCTTTCCATTCTCGTTCCTGTTCCTCTCGCTCCTTGCGCTCTCGTTCGGCCTCTGCCTCGGCTTCTCGCCTGCGTCGAAGTATTTCCTCCCATCTCTGGCGTTGCGCTTCTGCCGCTCTCTCGGTTTCTTGTCTCTGTTCCTCCATCCGGATCTGTTGCTTCAGTTTGTCAATCGCTATCGTCGTGCTCTGTGCCGCAGACTCGAGAGCAGATACTGTCCTCGTTTTGCTCAATAACATCGTGCTCTTTATTCTTATAACAGCAGTTCGATTAAGACGTTTTCGCTCCCTCTCTTCTTTTACATCCTTGGACTCTTGGGCAGTGGCACCGAATATGAAGGACGACACATTCTTCCACCAACTAGTCTGATTTGCGTTCAGGCGTACCTCCGCGGCATCTTCTTCTTGAAGGCGAGTGATCTCAGCCTCCAGCTCTCTAACAGCCCGTCTAGCTTCCCAGATATCCATGTTCTGCTTAGTTCGCTGAGCCAGTAATGTCTCGAGCACCCGTGCTTGTGCAGATCTTTCGGCCTCTTGTGAAGCTTGCTCTGCTGCTGTCCTGCCATAGCCTTGTTGTGGGGTCGTTCCGAACGGAAACGGCTGGGAGTAGGTGGAAGATTTTGGTCGCGAGAAATCGTATTGCATACGTTTCGTAGCATCGCTGAGCGTCTCGTACGCTGCTTGAAGCTGTATTTTGTTAAATCCCAATGTCAAAGTTCTGTAGCAAAGGGGCTGAAGGAGCAACATCATTGAACCTCGTCTTCTCTAGTAGGTAAACCCAAATACAACAGCTAACGGTACTAGGGTATACGAAAACCATAGCGCGGAACAATAGGTATGGATTGGGAAGCAGACACGCCGTAAACTTGAGAAGGGAATACAAACCCGCTGAAACTGTTCTTTACCATCTGGGCTTGGGTTTTTGTCTGGGTGTGTGACCCTTGCTAGCCTACGATAGGCAGCTCTGATAGAGTGAGTATCAGCCGTTACCACCACCCCTAATACTGCGTAATAGTCATCGGTGACTCGTGCGGGGGCCATTTTCGTCTCATGTCGCTATTCTACTGGGTATTATGATAAAACTCCTTGATATCTTCATATGGTGATGTTCGTTGCAATGGAAAAGAAAAGGAGTGATGAAAAATATCACAACTGGGTAAAGGTGATGCTACGTAGTCCATGTGTTAAAATGAGGAAGTCAGCCATGGAGCATAAACCCATCTTCGTCTTAGGAGGGGTAGCAGCAAACTATGCTTCACATTGGTCCAGATGGCACCGCTGATAGCCACTTGATTTTGAGGTAGCACTTTGCAAGAAGCAACGGCCTTATACACTGCCTCAAGTGGCTAGTAGTGAAAATAAAATTACTATGCTTGGCTTCAAGCGAATATAGCCTTTAATACGATTTTAACATTGTACGATAAGCCGCAGTTAAGCATTATTGTTGTTGTTATCTTTAACGTCGGTGCGGGACGATATGCGTCTCTCCGCTGCCCTCCCTGGGGGGTCAGTTAAGCATTAAAGGAGACGGAGGGCGATATATTATAAATGCGAAATATTCATCATAAGTGTATACACTTATAACATCAGCTTAATCTCTAGATCTCTCTACCTCCGGTGCAAGCTGTAGTGACATAGAGACGTATAATTCAAGCTTATAGTCAGTTTTATATTTATCAAAGCTACGTCAACATACTACATTACTAGATCGTAATCTGTCGAAGTTAAACAACGAGGTACATCTCAACTTTAGGGATCATTAGATATTACATGCTAAGCAAGGGATAATATTTGTCTACTCTTACGATAAACCTGTAACATACAAGCTTAAACCCTACAAAAGCTGCAATCAGCTTTCTAGGAAAATAGCGCAGAATACCTAGGTACCTCTAAGAGACGAACTCTGCACCCTCTTAAAGCGATAAAGTCACTGTAGAGTCATGTGACCAAGTGACCAGGTGGGAGCTTGGTGGGGCCTTAGGCCATAGACTTAAATTATATGCTTTATTTTGTAGCTTTACATTAAACCTACTTTTTAGCTTAATATATTATTTAAATAAGTCTTTATACTAAAATTCAGCTTTTGTGTACTAATTAAGTGTTTTTATACTTGTAAATGTTTTGCTAAATAAAATAAAAGTTATTATATAATAGCTAGCAATTGTTTTTTTTGAAGTTTTATTACAAAAAACAGTTAATTTGTTAACAAAGCTTTTTAAAAGTTTAATTTAAGCAATAATACAACTTTAACTAAACAGCTTTAATAATAATTTACAACTTTTATTAATTATTTATTTTATAAAATAGTTAAATTGTTACTATAATTAATATTAGTTATAATTAGTTAAAAGTATTTATTTATTTTATTTGTAAAAATAAAAAACAGTGTTGATTTTAATAACAAAATTTACTGAAAAACTTTTAAAAGTAATTTTTAAAAACTTTTTTAAATGTTATAATAGTTTTATATTATATTATACTTATTAATAAGTAATAAATAAACAAAAAAACAACTAAAAAATTTGAAAAAATGTTTTATATTTTAAAAAAATCAATTTACAGAACTTTTTTTATAGTTTTTAACTTTTTTTTTAGTTTTGTATTTTTTTTTTTGCAGCTTTAATTTAACACTGTTTGTGGTTTTTTTTTAAAACAATGTAACTACTAAATTTAAACTAAAAAATTTGCTTAATTAGCTTATTTTTTTTATATTAGATTTTTTATAACTATATAGTTTAGTTAATAAAGTTTTATTTTTTATTTATTATTATTAAATATTAGTTATTAACTGTTAAAACAAGCTAAGTTTTTTTGCAAAAAAAAGTAATAATTTGTTGTTACAGCTAACAATTAATGCTTTTGCTATACTATTGCATTTTTTTGTAATAAACAAGTACAGTAACTTTTAACTAATGTTTTTAAACTTTTTTATTAATATAGTTACTTAAACAAATTTTATACTTTTTTTTTATTAACTAACTTTTAAGTTTATAAATAGCAGTTTTTTTTATTTACTATTACAAATACAACTATTAAAACTTTATATAAACTATTTTGTATTATTATTTTATAAGTTTTATATTTTAAGCTTTGTTAACTAAAATAATTTTTAGTTTTATGTTTTATTATTACTATTTTTAAATTTTAACTTTATAACTAGTTTTGCTTATTTATTTGTTTTTTTTATTTAAAGCTTTTATTATATAAAAAATATAAGTTAAACAAAATTTAACTAATAAAACATTAAATTTAAAACAAAAACAGCTTTTAATATAAAATAAATAAAGTTTAACTAGCTTAAATATGTAATAAAATTTAATTTAATTATAATTTTTAGTAGAAATATTTGCAATTTATTTAAAATAAAAATTTTAAAGCTATTTATAGATTTTTATATACTTTTAAACTATTAACAAAATGCAGCAATTATTTTTAAATTAACTAATAAAATAGCTTTAAGTAAATTTTAAAAACTTAAATATATGTTTTTTAACGAAATTATTGTTTAAATTTAACAACTTTTTGTTTAATTTACAAAAAAAAAAGCTAAAAAATTGCATATATAAGCTGTTATAAAAATAAACAAAATAGCTAAATTAAATTAAACACTTTAAATATTATTTAACTGATTTATTAAAAGGCTTAATTTTATTTTTTTTTTACAAACTGTAAAATTATTTTTACATAGATCAAAAGTTTTAAATTATACTAATTTTAACTTATTTCAACTTTTATAGCTTATATTTTTTAAAAGTAAAAATAAAAACTTAAACTAGAAATATAAATTTGTTAATTATAACGTTTTATATTAATAAAGCTAAAATTAATTTGTTTAATATACAAATATTTGCTAAACTTGTTACAACAATTACTTTTATAATATATAAAGCAACTAATACTGTTTAAATTACAAGTAACTAAATTATACAAATAATAACACTAGTTTAAACAAATATATTATAATTTCAAACTAATTAAACAACAATTTAAAGTTTGTTTTATTTATTAGTTTTTTTATAAAAATCGAAAATTAACTATTTATATATTATAATATAGAACTAATAACTTTATATATTGTAAAACTTAACTATTTTGTTTACTATATTAATACAAAAAAAGTTTTTGATTATTTTAACATTAGTATTTTATTTAATAGCAACTTTTTTAAAGTTAAATAGTTTATATTATTAACACAAAAGAAAAAACAGCAACTTTTTACTAACTTTAAAAACTTTAAAAAAACTATATAATATAGATTTAGTAAAAATTGTAATATTATAATGCAAAAAAAAAACAGTATTACTTACTTTTTTTGTAATAAAAAACAATATATTATTAACAATTATATTAATAACAAAATTAAATAATATAACAAAACAGAGTTTTTTTTAAAAAATTAGTAAACATTATATATATATAATAGCTTTAACAAATATTTTAAAACTTATATTTTAATAAAAAAAAATTAACAAAACATATTTGTAAATTTGTATTAATAAATTGTTAAATATTACAAAGCAATATATAAAAAATTTAAGTAGTATAAAAAATAAACAATATTATAAAAAAAGTTAGTTAAAAAAAACACTTAAAAAATTTAACAAATAAAACATATATTAGCTAATAATATTAAATAAAATAAAATCAACTATAAAAACATATACAACTTTTTACATTTTTACAATTTTATTAACGCTTATTTTTGTTATAACTAGTAATATAATTAATTTAAATTTAATAATTTATTTATAGCTGTAATAGTTTTAAGTTAGCTTTTTTAGTTATTTTAAAAGTTTAATAACAATAGCTTTTTATTAATTTTAATAGTAGCTAAAAAAAAAACAACTTAGTTTAAGCTTATATATTAACTTTAAAATAACTAAAGCAAAAAATATAACAATTAATATAATAGCTGTAGCAATTACTACAACAATTGAAATAACAACTAAAATAATAATAATTTTACATTTAATAGTTAAAACAACTTAAACTAGTTTACTGCTTTTTAAAATTAAAGTAAATTTATAAACACTAATATAACAAAACAATTAAATATGTAAACTATTAAAGTTTTTATTATTAACAAACAGCTAATTATTTAAAATAAAAAAACTTATAATATTTATTTTATTTTTTACAAAAACTATTTTTTTATTATAAACTAAATTAACACTTTTTAGTTTTTTTTAAACAATTTTAAAATATTATTTAAATTTACTTTTTTTTTTAATAGTAATTATATATTTACTGTTAATTTAAAAAACAATTAAAGCAAATATTTTAAAAAAACATTTCGCAAAAAAATATAACAACAACTTTTGTAGCAAATAATATTTAAATTTTAATTACTAACATACTTTTAATAAAAATAAAGTTTATTTTAAAATTAAATATATTATTTATTAATAATATATTAACTATAATACTTTTAATATAGTTTATTTATAAATTATTATTTTTAAATAAAATATTAAAATAAGTTAAATTTGTTTTATTAAACAAGTTGTTAAAATTAAATTTATTATTAAATTTAAACGATATATTTTTTATTAAATTATTTATAAATATAGCAATAAACAATATAAAAGTTAAAAATGTTTATATTACAAAATATACAAAAAAAAATATATTTATATATTTTTTAAATAAAAAAAAACATTTATAAACTAGCTTTTTTTATTTGTAAATATTTAATTATATATTAAATAGTATATTAAAAGTTTATATAAATATATATTTATTACTTAGTTTTATGTTTTATAAATTTTAATAACAATATTATTTTTTTTTATTTATTATAAACTTATTTATATAAGTTTATATAAAAAACATAAATAGTTTAAAACTTTTTGTTTTATAAATAATAATAATATTTATTATATTATTAAATACTAATAAACAGCTTTAAAAATAATTAGCTAATATATATTTTGTAAATAAATTAAATTTTAAATATATTTTTAATATTAAATTTTTTAAATTTAACAAACTTAATATTAAATAAAAAAAGAAAAATTAAAATAATACTTTTTAGCTAAAAAATTTAAAACGATTATTTTAAGCAACTAGTTTTTTGTTTAATAAGCTAAAACTTTATAAAAATAAAATATTTATTATTTATATAATAAATAACTATTATATAAAACTAAGTATAAATATAACAATTAAAGTTTAATATTTATATTTTTTGCTATATATAAACAAATATTTTGTTATTTTTAAACTTGTTAAAAATTTTACAAAAAATACTTTAAGATTTTTTATATACACTATTATTAATAAACAAAATAACAAATTTTTGTTTATTAACTTTAAAATATAACTAATTATATTTTGTAAAAATAATATATTAGCTAATATTTAAACTAACAAAATTTATATTTTAATATAAATATAAACTATTTAAATTAAATAAAAAAATCTTTAAGCTATATAATTATTAAATATTTTTAAAGCTTAAAAAAGTAATAATAAAAACAATAAATTAAATAACTAATATAGCTACAGCTATTTTTTTAATTTTTTCGATCTATTAAATTTTACATTATTAAAACTTTTTAAAATTAATATAACTAAAATCAACGTTTTTTAAAACTAGCTATAAAAAATTTTATAAAAGTTTAAATAAGTTTTTAATAAATTAGCATACTTTTTTTACAATAAACTTAGTTATTTTAACAACAAAATTGAAATATTTATAAAATTTAAAAAAAGCGCAAATTTAAAAAACCTTTATTAATAACTATATCAACAAAGTATAAAAAACTAAAAAGCAATAGATTTAATTTTAAACTTTTTTTGTAATTACAAAATTGTTAAACTTATACTTTTAAACTAACTAGTATTTATTGCATTTTTAACATTTTTAGTTTAAAAAAAGCTCAAATTTAAAATTATTGTTAACTTGTACAAAATTAACGCTAAAATAATCAGCAATATATATTTTTTTTTTTAACAAAATAATATTTTTAAAGCTTTTTATAGTTTTACTGTTTTTATTGTTATAAATATTATAAAAGAATTTTTTTAACAGCTAATATTAGCAAAAAATAAATAAAAAACAGTTTTTGTTATAGCTTATTATAAATATAAACAATTTATAATTGTTACTATAAAACTTAAAATATTACTAAATTTTTTTTAACACTATATAAAATAACTTTTAACTGAATATTTTTAAAAATTTGTTTTTATATATATAAACAACATTATTATTTTTTTTTACAACATTTAAAACTATATTAAACATTTTAATGTTATATTTAGCTTTTTTGCTATATTTAAATATACTATATTTTTTAACAAGTGTTATTTTATTTAATATAAACTTTAAGCTTTAAAAGTATATATATTTTAACTTAAATTATTTATAACAAAAAAAAAAGTAGCAGCTATTTATAAACTTGTTATATCAGCTATATTATAAAAATTAAAACATAGTATTAAACTATTTAAATTTTAATAAAATTAAATTTATTATTTTGTAATTATTATATAACTTTTTAACAATATTAAAACTTTTAAATTTTACAACTATTTAGCTAAAACTAATTTAATAAAAGCTTAATATACTAAATAATATAAACTACTTTATTATTTTAAAAGCTTTATATTAAATAAAAACAGCAAAATTATTTTAGCAGTTTTTAAAAAATATTAAAAACTATTTAATTATATTTCAGTTTTATAAAAATAAACTAAAAAAGTATAGAAAATTTTAAAAACTAAAATTTATAAAACTATTAAATTAATATATTTAAATTATATTAAACTATATATTTTTTATATTAATTTTAGCTGTTTATATAAAATTAACGTTATAATATATTAGATTTAAAAAAACAGCAAACTATGTTTTATTTTTTTTTTATTTTATATTTTTAAATTAAAAAAACTACATTTTAATATTTATAAAATCAAAACTTATAACTTAATATAGTTTTTAAAAAAACTAATATATTTTTTAAATTATAACAACGTTTATATTTATATAAACTATAACGTTATTATTTAATTATTTATAAATATAAATAACTGATTAAAAGTTTTAAACTAACTTAAAACTTAGCGTTTATTTTTTTTATATTTTGCTTATAAGCTAAAAATTATATATGTTTTTAGTTTTAGTTTTGTAAATATAAACGTATTATTTTAGCTTTTTAAATATAAACTAAAGCTTAATTTTGTGTTTAAAACAGTACAATTTTTAATTATTATAAAAGTTTAAACAAAACAACAGCAAGCTATATATAATTTTTTATTATAAAACAACTTTTTAGCTTTAATAATACAATAAATTAAAAGCTTAGTTGTACTACTATTATAAAATAGTTTATTATTAAATAATAACTCTGCTTTTTTATAAGCTAAAATTTATTTGTAAAATTTTGACAGTTTTGTTACAACATTATTATATATATTAAATAAATTAACATAAATTATTACTATTAATTATAAAAAAAATAAAAGTTTTAAAACAGTTTATAATAAGCTTGTATAACAATAGCAAAATTTTAAAAATAAAAAAGTTTTAAACTTTATATTTTATTTTTTTTGCTTTAATTTTTAAACTATATTTATATACTTTATAAGCTTAAAAGCTAACTAGTTTGTTATATTAACTTTTTAACAAATATATATTTTATATATAATATATAATAATTAAACATATATAAAAATACAACATATAGATTACTTTTTACATTTTTTTACCTTTTTTTTAAATATAAAAGCATTTATAGTTAACTATATTTGCAACACTTGTTTTAAATATACAAGTGTTAAAATAAACCGAGTTAAATTATTTAGCGATTTATACTTTATTAACACTTTTTAAATTTCGCTTTTTGTTTTTTATATAAACTTTATTATTAAGCTATTAGTTTTTAAAAAAAGCAACAACGTTTTTTTTTTTATTGTTAACAAAACATTTAAATTTATAAAAATAATAATTAACAAATTTATTTATACTTTTAAACAATAAACTAAAGTTTATATTAAATATATTTATATTAATTAAAACTTTTTAAATATATTTATTTCAAATATAAATTTTAAATTTGTTTTTGATTTGTAAACCATTTTTTATAAAGCTATTTAAATCAATATAAAAGTTACTACTGCTTATTATTATTTTATAAATAAATAAACTAAATATATAGTTTAAACATTTATAACTAACATAATTATTTTTTTAAACATTAAACTTAATTTTAACAATTAAAAGTTATATTTTTTTTATATTATTTACTGTTTTAATACTTCGATATTAGCTACTACTACTAAAAGTTTTTTTAAAATTTTCTATAGCTATTAATTTAAAACTTTTTTGCTTATAGATTTTACTTTAAATATAAACTTTAGCACTATATAGCAAATTTTGCAATAAAAAGCTGCAGATATAACAATATTAGCATAAGCTTATATAAAAATTTATTATAATAGTTTATATAAACAACTATTAAAATTAATAAAAAACAATATAGTTTATATTAAATTAGCTAAACTAAACTATATAAAATACTACTTTAATTATTAAACCAAGCTTAATTTTTACAAAACAGAACTATTTTTTATTAAAAAATTTTTTAAACTATTTAAATATTGCGTTAAACTATTAGCTTAATTAAAATAAAACCTAAATATATTTATTAAAAACTTTATATTAACTTAATTTAACAAGTTTAATTAGCTATAGTTTAAAATAAACGAAATAATTAACAATAAATAAAAAAAATTTATTATTAAAGCTATAAAAAATCATTTTACTATAAAAAAGCTAAACAATGTAATACTATAATTATATTACAAAATAAAATAAATAAACTACAAAAAGTATATATAAAAGCTTGCTACAATTTTTTATAAAAACATTTTTTATATGCTTATAAATTACTATAAGCATATATTTATTACAACTTACTTTATTGACTTATTTTTTTGCAACTTTTACACTTTGCTGTTTAATATAAGTCTTTAAGCTATATATACAATTCAACTGTATTACTATTTATATAACTACTTTTATTTTTACTTTTATATATATATACTTTTTTGTTTTTAATATTTATATATATATAATACTTTATTACTAAATTACTTCGGCTTTTTTTTTTATTTACTTTTATATATATATAACAAATTATACATTTTTTAACATATTATTAACTAAACTATTTATACTAATATTTTCTATAGCAAAAAAAAAGCGATTACAAAAAAATCTATTAATTACAGTAAACAACAAAGATTTTATTTTCTATAATTTTTAAGTTATATAAGTTTAAGCCAAAATTAGGACTAAAATATTAGCAAAAAATCTGATTTTAAAACTGCGACTTTATTGCTAAGTCATATTATAGATCAGTTACTAAGTTACATCGATGTAAACACAACCCTGCTTAAATAAAAAGCACACTTTTGTGTTTAATTAACATCACTTAAACTTCTAGCTAACGCTTATTTAGAAAATCCTACAAAAAAGCCGCTTTATTATTTGTTCTAGCTTTAACACACAAAAAAGACCTATTTAGATTTGACTTAATATTTTCTCTATAACAAAATTTATTATTAAAAAGTATATTAACTTTTTAGCTAATGCTTATTTAAAAGATTTTGTAAAAGACTTATTTAAGTTTAACTTGATATTTTCTTTATAACAGAATTTCGACGTCGTTAAAAAGTGTATTAACTTTTTAGCTAACACTTACTTAGAGGATTTTGCAAAAAGCCACTTTGCTGCTTATTCTAGCTTTGATACACAAAAGAGACCTATTTAGGTTTAATGCAAAAAAAACTTATTCAAGATTTGATATTTTCTTTTTAACAAGATTTAATACTTAGAAAATTTATTAGTATAATATACTAATAAAACACTTTAGTACTAAAGTATTTTAAGCTTATACAATTTTAACAAATAGTTAAACAATATTAACAAAACAATCATATTTTTGAATATATAAACTTTTTTAACTACTATATACAACAAAGCTTATTTAAAAAAACAGTGTTAATTTAAAAAACAAAATACTAAATAATAGCATTTAAAACACTATTTAAAACAATATAAATTTAAACTTTAATATTTTAAATTGCTTATTATAATACAACAATATTTATTTAAAAAAACAGTGCTAATTTAAAAAACAAAATATTAAATAATAGTATTTAAAAAACTACTTGAAACAATATAAGTTTAAATTTTAATATTTTAAATTGTTTATTATAATATAACAAAGCTTATTTAAAAAAACAGTATTAATTTAAAATACAAAATATTAAATAGTAACATTTAAAAAACCACTATATACAAATACTACTTAAGCTAATATAAGTTTAGACTTTAATATTTCAAAAATGTTTAAACTATAAACTTCAACTATATTATTAAAATTTATAAAAAATATTATTTTGTTATTTAATTAAACGAAGTATAAACTAAAATACTTTTTAACATAATTTAATACTTATAAAAACTAATAAAGCAGTAAATATTTACTAAAATAATATAATATATAAGTAATTAATATAATAATATAAAAAAAAAATAACAGTTCTACAAGTTTTTCTAGCTTTATATATAACTTTTTTAGCTTACTATTTTATATATTTAGTTTTTTCGTTTTTTTATTTTTTTTCATTTTTTTTTTTCTCTTTTTTTTTTTACGCTTTTTCTTTTTTTTTTTTTTATTTTTTTAAATAAACAACTTAGCTAGTCAAACAATATTATTAATATAAATATAAAGTTTTATATTTATTAAAAAAACATTATTATTTTTATTTTTTACATTAGATTTTTTAACTTATTTTATTTAAAGCATTAGATTTAATTTTTACATATATAAAAAAGCTATTAGTATTACTAGTTTAAATACCTTTATACTTTTATAAATATTTAAATATTCCACTTTTTTTATAAATATATACTTGCTATTTTTTATAAAAGTATATATTTATAATATTTTTATAAAAGTAAATATAACATTTTATAACAAAAAAAATATAATAACTAGCAAATATAATAAACAAACATTATAGTATATAAAAACAGCAGCTTTATATAAAAGCTGATTGTATTTATACTATAACTTTTTTTTACAGCTTTTTTTTACATACATTTACTTTTAACACTAACTAACTTTAATTTTTTTTATATTATTTAGCTATTTTTATATCGTTATATTTTTTATATTATTTTTTTATACAACTTAATTTTAGTATTTTTTATTTATTACTAAATTTATTTAACAAAATGTTTAATTTTGTAGCTATAGCATCAAAAAGCCAAACATAGCGCTGCAAACTTTATCAATAACAGTAATACATAGTGCAATATAAAGCAAAAAAAAAAGCAAAAAAAAAAGCAAATAATTACGATTTTTTTACAAACTTTAACTTAGTTGATTTAAATATTATAAACAATTTTTACAGTATTAATGTTATTGTTTTTGTTTAAATTAATACAGCTTTTACTTTTTTTATTTTTATTTTTATTAAAGTATTTGCTTATTAATATTAGTCCATATTAAGCAATAAATATAAAACTGCTTTTATTGCTTTTGTTGTTTTTTTTGCTTTTAAAAAAAAAAAAAACTTTTTTATTGCTTTTATTATTTTAGTTATTAAACACAATAATTAAATACTTTAGCTATATAATAAGCTTATATTTTTAAAACATTTTTTTTATATACTTTTATATTTATAGTTTATATTAAATAACAAAAACAAATTATTTTCTGCTTTTAAGTTTTTACTTTTAATACTATTTAGCTTTTATTAAAATTTATATATAAAACTTAAGTTAATATTTATTTTTAAACATAAAACTTTAATATTTTATAATATTATAAAACAACTTATTATTAATTTTTAATAGTATAAATAAATACTTTTTATTTATTAAAATTTTTATATTAGCTAAAACATTTATATTTATTAAATGTTTTTTTATTTTATTAGTGTTATTTTTAACTTTGCTAGTATATTTTTACAAACCGATTTAAATAGCATATTTACTATTAAAAATTTAAAAAATATTACTGTTTATAAACTTAAAAACTTTTAGTTATAAACTTTTATTTTTAAATTTAAGCACGATTTTAGTTTTTATTACATATTTTATATAAAAACATATTAGTTTTTATATAACAACTAAAAGCTTTTTTAGTCGTTTTTTTTTATTAATAACTAACACTATGCTTATTTTACAAATAATTAAAGCGTTATAATAACATTTGTAATAAACTACAACAGTAAAATAAACTTTATTTATATAAATACTACATATAATAAATTTTTTTACTAAGTTTATATTTTTATTAAATATAATTTTATTTATTATTAAGTATGTAAAATTATTTAACTTTTTTGTATTAATTGCAGTTTTTAACATTTTAAACTTAAATATAAAAATCGTTTTATTAAACAATACTTTATATACTAAAGCAAAAAATATTAGCAAATAAAATATTTTAACATTTTGTAATTATAATTAGCAAATAATTACTAGCTTTTTAGTAAAGTTTATTACAAAGCATATTATAACATAAAATATAACGCTTTTAATTTAGCAAATATTAATGTTTTATTACTTTTAAAAAAAAAAATAAACAAATAACAAATATATAAAAACTAATTTAAACAAAAATTTAACAAGTTTAGCTAATTTAAGTTTTACTACATATTATTTTTTTTTATTACAGTTATAAATATTTTTATAACATTTTTTAATATTACAAAAAAACAAAAACAAGCTTAAATAGTACTTGCTTTTTTTGCACTATATTATAATAATTATATAACTTTATTAATACAAAACTAAATATTAAGCTTATAAATATAAATCAAAATAAACAATATAAACAAAAAAATTAAAACAATTTAGCTTTTTTATTTGTACTACTTTTGAAATAAATAATACAGCATTTTTTTTGCAAATATTTATATCGACTATACTGTATTTTTAGTTATATTATTTATTATTAAAATAAATTTTGATTTTTTAGCTTAATTTGCTATTAATTATATTTAAACTATTTTTTTTACAGCTTTATTTTTTATATAAATTTTAAATATTGTTTTTTAACTTTTAAAACATATTATAGAAGTTTATTATATTTAACAAAAAAAGCAGTATTATAAATTTTAACAAATATAGAGCAAAAAATTCAAAAATATATATAAGCTTTTTATAAACTAATTTTAGCTTTAAAATATAGCAATTTAACTTTAAGCTTGTTTTTTTGCATTATTGCAAAAATTATATAATATATAAATATTATTTAGTAAAAAGTACTAACATTGTATTATTAACTTATATAAAAATGTTTAAACTAACTGTTTTTTTTTAAAAGTTTTTATTAAACTTAATAATATTTTATTAAATTATTAAACAGTTTTATATTATTAAAAACATTAAAAAATTTAAATGTTAATATTTAAACAATTTATTAAATTAGCAATAGTAGTTTATAAAAAATATAAATATAGCAAAAAAATTACTGCTTTTATAAAGCGTAAAAAGTTTATAGCTTTTTATATATTAAACTTTATTTAAAATTTAAACTTTTTATATAATACAAAGTAGCTGTTTATTTTTATAAGCAACAAACTAAACTTTGTTATTTTACTTTGTTTAAACAATTAGTTTTATATTAAGCTTTATAATCTCAAATTTATTTAATATAATATAAAAACTAATAATTTACTTAAATAAAACATTGAAATTATTATTAAATACATTGTTAATACTAAAAAGTACAGCGAAAATTTTAACAAGTTTAATATATAAAAAGCAATTATATATTAAGCTTTAAATAAAATCTATTGTAATAATAACATTATTATATCTAATTAACAAACAATATTTATTAAATAACACTTTAAATTGCTGTTACAAAACAAAACTAAAAACAATTTCAAATATTTTATTATATAGCATAACTAAATTAATAGTTTTATTACTAAATATATTTACAAGCGTATTTTTTATATACTTTAAAACTTTAAGCTAAAACTACTGTTATATAGTATTATATATATAACTATGTTATAAAAATAAAAATCAATAAAAATGTTAGTATTTTATATTAAAGCATTTAAAATGTTAAAATAGTTAAAATTATAAAACAAAACACTATTAGTAAAAATTAAAATATTTATTATTAATGTTTTAAAAAAGTTCAATACTAATAAATATTTTTAATAACTAATATTTAATGCAGCTAAATTTTTTTTTAAAGTTTTATTTTTATAAACAATTTATAAACAAACAGCAACAGTTTAAATTAAAGCTATAGCTAAAACAACTATAAATTTTTACAAATTTATAAATAATATTAAATTTATATAATATTTTGCCGATTTTAATAATTAAAATTTTATATATTTTAATACTACAATTTATTTAATATTTTGCTATATTTTTAAAAAAATAGCCAGTATTTTATTTAAATAATATATTGCTACAACATTTACACAAAACTAGTTTTAAAATTTTATTTTAATTTAAAATGTTGTTAAACTTATATTAAGCTTAATAAATATAAATGTAACAATAAAAGCTTAAAAACAACAATTTAAAAAATTTATTAATTGTTTAAACTAATAAATAATATAACAAAACATTACTTACATAGATTTAAACTGTATATTTAAATAAGTTTTTTGTTTTAACTTTAATTAACAAATGTTTATTTTTAATAAAAATAAAACGCTTTTTTATAGTATAAAAGTATTATTAAACTGTTTTAAAAATAGTAAAACATATATAGCAGCTATTTTGTTATTATTATTACTTTAATTTAAAGCGCTAAAATTTATAAAAATATTAATACTAGCTTTTTTAGTTTTTACTAAAAATAATAAATTAACTACTAAAAAACTAACTACAGTTTTAAATAAATAAAAAAATATACAATTTAACTAAAAACAGCTTAAATTATAAGCTTATAAAGCTAATTAATCAAAAAACTATATTGCAAATATTTTAATACATTTATAATACTGCAATTTTAAATATAAAAAATAAAACGTTTTATTTTGTAAACATGTTAAAAAAGTAAATAAAAAAAAAATTAACAAAAAAAAAATTGCTAAAAACAGCGATTAAAAAAACAATGCAAGTAGCAGCTAAAAAAACATAAATATATCTAATATACAAAGTTTAATATAAAACAAAAATAAGTTAACTAAATTAGTTAAAACAATAGCATTTAATATATTTACAAAAGCTGTTTTAAAATTTAATAAAATTTCAGTAATATTATTTAATACTACTATTGTAATAGTAAAAAATAATAAACAATTAAACAATGTTTTTATTTCGATTTTTAATACTTTATATGCAGTAAATTTATATATAAAACATTTTGTTATTTAAAAATTATCAATTTTATAAACTTTTTTATTTTTTATAAAAAAAATAAAAAAAAGTTTACTTTTTAACTAAAATATTGCTAATTTTTTAAACTTTTAAAAACTTATATATAAAATTATTAAAATAGCTAACAAAATATATATATTAACTTTAATAATGTTTTATTTACTAAAGTTGCTATTAAAAATTATTTTTTAAATGTTTAAATATAACTAATTTAATATTAATATATAAACAATTTATAACATACTTTATACTTAGTAATATAGTTTTTAATTTTAAAATATTAATAATATTAAACAATATTTTAAAGCTATAACTAATTTTATTATACAATTATTTGTAAATACTACTATAGTTATTTATATACTATTTACAATTAATACTATAAACAAATTAATAACATTTAAATTTTTATAAATTAATAAAACATTTTAAATTATTAAACTTTTTATTTTAATTTTATTTATTTTATTTTTTAAAATTACAATTAAATTGTTTATTAAAAATATAAAACAACTTTTTTTTTTAATTTTTATAACTAATATACATTTTTTTAAAATTAAAAAACAATATTTTTTAAATCTATTTATTTTACAGTTAAAACTTATTTTTATAATACAAATAATTTATTTAAATATATTTTAACAGTTTTAATTAAATATTAATTATAGAGCTTTTAAAAACATTTTTATTTTTGTTAATAAAACTTTTTATAATAATATAATATATAAAAGCTAAACTGTTTTTGAAAATTAGTTTAATATTTATTTCGACAATATTAAAATAAATAAAACATAGCAATTTTTGCAAAAACTTGCTATTAATGCTATTTAAAGCTTTTTTATTTTTTTAAATATAAATAAAAAATATAAAATATTTATTAGTACTAGTTTTGTTAACAATATATATATGTAGCTTATTATTTAAATTGTTATATTAATTTTTAAGTTTAATTTATATACAATTGCTTTATTATTTAACAATTTAAATAAACATATCAAAATTATTATTACATTGCTATATAATATATAAGTTACTAATATTAAATAACATTTTAATTAATTATATATTAGTAAATAAGTTTTTAATTTAGTTAAAATTTATATAAAAACTAAAGTTTAAAGTAGTAAATGTAATATTTATATTATTAATTTTGTTAAAACATTAGAACTAAAATTTTTAAAAGATTTTAAATTAAATTTACTATTTTTTATAAAAGCATTTTTTGCTAATATATAAATTGCTAATACAATAGTTTAAAAAAAATCAAACTTTTATGTAAAATTTAAATAGATTTTATAGTTATATTAGTTTAAACATTATTATATTAAACATAGTGCAGTTTATATTTATTTAAATAAAAAGTTTTTATAAAAAAGCTTATATTGCAAAAACTGCTATAATTATTATAACATTTTTATTTATATAACAAGTAAATATAATAGTTATAAATTGCAATACTATATTTATAGCTGTATTATTAATTTAAAGTTTTTTATAAAAGCTTTAGTTTAATTGTAACTATTTGATTTTTAATATATATATTAAACTTTTTTGTTTAATTATATTTAAAAGTTTTATAAAACTTTTAAAAAATTTAAAAATAAACAAAACAATTTTTTACTAAAAGCTTTTTAAATTAAATTTGATATAAATATCAACTTTATAAACTAATATATTATATAATATTAAGTTGATTGTTAAAAATATAAACAGTTTAAAAAAAAACAAAGTATAATACTTAAAAAATAAACAGTTTAAAAATTTTTAAAAAAAAAGTATTAGCAAATAGATTTAATAATATAAACTAATATTTAAGTGCTAATAAATTTATTTAAGCTTTTTGTTTAAAATAATTAATATATATAAATTAATTAATTAAATATACAAGTTAATCAAAAAGTACAAGTTAATTAAAACGTACAACTTAATTTAAAAGTATAAATTATTTAAAACGTACAAATTAATCAAAATAATTAAAAAAAAACACAAAACAAAATAATTAAGCTGTAAATATATATTTAAAATTAGTAATATTTTATACAAAATATTATATAATAGTAAAACAAAATTAAAACTTTATAAAAAAATTTTATTTATTATATAGCGCTATTTATATATTTTGGTTATTTAAAGCTTTAAACAATCGATTAAGTTTTATTTAATTTATATTTAATTGTACAACTTAAATTTGTTTTATAAATATAACAACTAAATAATTTTAAGTTTATTAATATATATTAAACATTTATTACTTAAATTATTTGTTTTTATATATAACTTATTTTATAGTATATATTGCTTTTTATTAACTATTAAAATTTTGTTATTTTTTTACATTTTTAAACTAAATTTATTATAATTAACTATTACTAATTAGCTGCTACAACAGCTATTTTTAATATTAACAATAAAATAAATTTTAAGTTTTATAATTATTGGCTTTTTTTTTTAAAACAAGTTTTTTATTTTGTTAAGTTTTATTAGCAATATATAATACATTTTAAAAAAACTTTACATATATTTACTTTTTTTAACAACGCTTTTTTTATTATTTAATAAAAAAACAAACATAATTTTATTTTTTTTAAAATAAAACATATAGAACTTATTTAAAAATTTTAAAAAAAGTTCAGTATTTATATTATTAATATTACTTTAGATATCGCTAGCTACAACTTTAGTACTAAAAACTTATATGCTACATTTTATGCTTTATTACTCAATTTTAAAAATAGCAAAAAAAGCTAGTAATAATTAATATATACTTTACTTATAATGTATATATATAGCTTTCTTTTTGTTAACACATTGCTTTAATTAATATAATATTACAAAAACACAATTTTTAACCTAAATATTAAAAGTTATAAAATTATATAACTAAATAACTAAATAAAAGCTTAGTAAAACTTTAAGCTATAAACTTAAATTATATACTTCATTTTATAGCTTTATATTAGATTTACTTTTTAGTTTAATATATTATTTAAATAAGTCTTTATATTAAAATTTAACTTTTGCGCATCAATTAAGTGTTTTTATACTTGTAAGTGCTTTGCTAGGTAAAGTGAGAGTTACTATAGTTACCGACAGGACATAGGTAATGCTGTATTTATTATATATCTACTATTTTAGCTATATAGATATAACCTGCTGGTCTTTAAAAGAACCGCTCAGGGAGATGGGGACATAGCCCAGAAATCTAAATAAAAATTAAAGATAATTGTCTCAATCTTAATTAGGAGTTCCTCATACTGCAATACGACAAACTATTTATCCCTTGAACTAAACCCACCACCTTCGCAATGAAGGAGTAGAAAGGCATGTTCCAAATTGTTTCCATGTCGTCTAACTCGGTAATCTTGCTCAGGCTACCCAAAGCCTATCTATCTATGTGCATGCCTGATCATAGCACCCGAGTTCATAACTGATAATTAACCTGGGCGCTTCTAGCTAGCTGATTTAATATTGACATACAAGTATTAACATACAGCGCATCAACCCAGTTACAAGTACACCAAAGCCCTGAAGTCTAGCAACATGTAGATTTAAACAACACTTCACAATAAATTACTTTCGCCCTTACGTCTCTCATCATAAGAAAACTGTAACCGACTCCGCAGCTAACTGTACAGCTAATAAACCAACTGACCTAGTAAGTAACGCAATTTGTTTTATCTCATACCAATGAGTCACGATGATACACCATAGTCTCGCAATAAAACTCTTTCAATAGAGTTTGAGCCGAGCCAAGTAATCCCACTCGTAAACCATTCAACAGCATCTATTGTCAGAGGAGGAAGTCCAGAGTGAAGATAGGTCACGTATAGATAAGCAGGCAGGTAGAAGCTAAGTAGCACTATAGGGGTAGGGCTCAATATTATTGATTCCTAAGTTCTCCTTCAAGAATAGGGGAGGACTCTACTCCTTATACAGATACCCCTGGAGGTCCTACAGCGACCTAGGTGCGACTTTATCGCCTAACATGTATGGTAGTAAAATAATAAAAACAATAGTCAGAGTCATCGCGTCTATCAATGGGTATGTCAGGAAGTAAGTCCCGAAATAACAGCAGCGAGCTATCGTAGATTTACCCCTAATTAGATGCTAGCATCTTATCCCCTTACCACCTGCTCTCAATATCTACCCATGTTCAACGATGAATCTTCTCAGCATCCCCAGCATTACCATCCGGCTAAGCTTCCACCATGTTTAACAAATATCATAGACACAGCATCACTAAACTTTACTCAGATCGCGTCTCAGAATACATCATTTCATGATCTACCAAACCAAGGCGCCGAGACAAAAACTAAGTACAACCCCAGCTGTGACAGTTTGACCGAAAACATGATGAGAACAGGGGGGGGTATTATGAATCCGCACCGACGCCGTAAAATGCAAACTCCCGACTCTACCAAATCCCACGTCGCCTGCCAGCGGGTATGGTTAGGCGGCATCTACATAATCACGACAGCCTCCTCCAACGCCGATATGCCCATTGGAGAGAATAGAATACCCTTCTATCGCCACTCGCCGTCGTCGTCATCATCATCATGTCTAATTTCACGGTCGGTTGAACCCTTGCTTTGCCTATAGAAAGGAGGTTAGTGACCGAAATGGCGAGGGAGGGGGCTCTGATGCGCTTAGCCTACCTTCATTTGTTCTATCCTGGCTTTCAGTTGACTGGTGACCTCTGCCGCCCTTTTCCAGCTTTCCACGCCATTGCTAGCGGATGCTGGCATGCCTGAGGCTCCATGTGCCGTCTCATCCGCATTAGCGCTCCTGTAGCCTCGTGCAGGACTACCGCGTCCGCTCGAGCCGCTGGCGTATCGCATATCCGGGCTGAGCTTGCTGCGAGGGTAGCTGTGTAGCACATCACCGTTCTCTTTCTCCTCAGACAACGTGCTCGTGAAGCTCATCCTATTCGACCGAACACCGGCACTATTCGAATGGTCGCGGTAGATGCCCACGTCCTCGTGTGTCGGACTGGTGACCGTAGGGCTCCCCATGCCGCCCGAAACGCCAAGCCCCTCGGCCCTACTAAGCGCACGCTTGAGGCGTTCCAGCTCTCGGCGGAGTCTTTCGTTGACCTGCTCGGCTGCTTCGGCGTCACTGCGTGCGCGGACGAGCTGCGTTTCCTTAGCCTTAATACTTAGAACATCCCGTGTGTGGTCCTCGATAAGCCCGGCGTTCTGATTCTTCAACTCTTGTACCTCGGAGGACAGTTTGCTCTTCTCCTGCCGCAACTCATCCACCTGTCGCAAGAACCGCTCATTCGCCGCCCGAAGCTCCTCGAGCTCGGCTCTTTCTATAGCTGTGAGTCCGCTCGAAGGGGGCGGCGACGACTCTACAGGGACGGGTGCTGCGGCGGCTATCGGCTTGACCAAAGACCGGCCCGCTAGTCCACCACGGCCTAGTCCGATGCGTGGTCTAGGTGGGGGCGAGGCGGGTGTGGGCTCCTCTTCTACAGGGGCTGGCGGTGGCGGCGCCACCGCTCTTCGCGGAGATGCGGTACCTGGAGCAGCGAGACGTCGTTGTGGCGCTTTCAGACCGGTGGGGCCTCCAGGTTTAGGCATTCCTAACTTACTAGGCACGGCGGCCTTGGGAGCGGGTGCGGGCTCTGCTGCCGGTGGTGCACTGGCGGCGGGAACTGCCTTCTTCACAGTGCCTGGTCCTTTCTTGAGCCCTCCTCCCACAATTTTCTTGGGTCCCCCCGCTGGGGCTCTCGCCGCCGGGGCCGGCGCAGGCTTAGGCTTCGGCTTATCCTTGGCCTTGACCTCTGCCTTTTCGAAGAATTCCTTGATCTTTGTTTTTCGAATATCGTCTAGTCCTTCGATATGAGGGTTCATAGCACGCTCTCCAAGAATCTTCATGACAGTGCCGAGCACCTCAGCACCACCGGATCGAAGGCCTTCGCTTGACTCGGAAAGCAGCTTCTTGGCGGCTTCGACGATACTAGTAACTTCTTGTTTGCTGGGAACGTCTCGCGTCGTTCGAAGACAGCGGACTAGGAACTTCATGGTGCCTTCTTTCACTTGGGGATTCTTGTGGTTCAAGAAGGCAAAGATGTCCTCCAAGCACTCGGTGAGGCTGGTGGCGAGAAACACTTGGTCCAGTGCGGCGCCTAGAGCGTCGGCCACCGACTGCTTCTTTTCTTTTAAGCGCTCCATGATGGGGCCCATAACGGTCGCTCTGTGTTTGCCGTATGCTTTTCGCAAGCCTTTGGCCAATACCTCTATACACTGGGCGGCCTGGGTCACCACAGCAATGTTGGCATCCTTCATGCTCTTGGCCAAACCCCGGTTGATCTCGTTGAAGTCGCCATCTTTGATTCTCGGCACGTTCACGGCAGCAAAAAGAGCCTCGAGCGCCTCCTTGCGGTCCTTCCACTTAGAGGAAGCGAGGTTCTCGTGAAAGTTGGCTGGCACCTTGGACAGCACATCCTGGGGCTCTGCCAAATCGAATACATCCATCTCGGCAGGCTCCTCGGCACCATCGTCGTCGTATGCGTCATCGCCGTCGGCGCCGGGTGGCGGGGCCCTCGCTATGGCCTCCTGCTGAGATCGTAGAAGTCGCTCTTGCTTAGGCGCAGGTTCAGCTTTGATCTTCTCGAATTGGGCCTCGAGGTCTGTCTGTTGGGTGGGCTTCAAATCGCCCCAAAACATGGGCTTCATGGCCTCGCGCAGCCAGCGGTAAAACTCGACAGCTAGGTTGGTAGCCTCGGCTCGGACATTCTTGTCGGCGTGGCCAAAGGCCTTGGGGAGGATCTTGAGGACGGGTTTGGGGTCGGCGACCTTGCAGCCGTAGTTGTGGAAGACGGTGGTGAGGGCGGCGAGGGCGGCGGCAATAACCTTGGGCTGCTTCGCGGATATGGCGGGTAGGATATCCTCGACGACGGGGCCGGCGACATCGAGTTCGATCAGCAGCAAAAGGGCTTCGATAGAGGAGGCCTTGGTCGCTGGACGGGTAGAAACGAGGCCCTTCTCGACAATAGATGTAATGGCGTGGCCCCGCGAGCGCACGCAGCCCTCACGGCCGCCAAACTTGAGAAAGGCGCAGTAGGCGGCAATACCATCGGACTGGGCGGCGACGTTGGAGTCGGCAACGGCGCCCTTCCACAGACTGGGATCCTGGTTGAAGGGACGAAAGGCGGGATCATGGTCGTCGGGGGTGACCTCGAACTGCTTGGCGGCATCTTCGTAGGCCTGCTTGCGAACCTTCCAGACCTATAGAAAAGGGGGCCGAGGGCCGCGTGTAAGTATAGATGACTACTTACTTGACGACGTGTAAGAAAGAATGGGACAGTGAGGTGAAGGGGAACAAGAGGGAGACCGAGAGCATATTACCTTGTGTACCCATCGATCTATCAGCGGTAGAGAGCTGTAGTCTGGCTCTCCGTCGGCCATGGCGGCGGGTTGATACTGACGACGAGGGTCCTCCGCGTCGGTACGTGGTGAACGAGGAAGCTCGGCGGGGTCCCAAACGTCTTCGTGCTGGGGATAGTCGGTATGATCCCAGCGGGCACCGGACGGATATTTCGAGAGGGGAAAGACACTGTCTTGATCCTTGTTGCCGTCGTCGTTGCCGTTGAGTGTGTTGACGATGAGGTCGGCGGCTTGGGGTTCACGGGGTTCAGAGGGCTCGTTGTCGTTGCCGCCCTTTTCCTGTTCCTTCCTCTCTTTTCCCTTCTTCTTTCTGCGCTTCGTTGGTAGGGCGGAGGCTATCTTTTGTATTAGCTTAGGTACGAAGGACAAGGACGAGGTCGAGGTCGAGGCCGAGGTGTTAGTTTTGGTCATAGAGTGTTGGCTAGGCATCCTGTCTCTGTTCCTGTCCCTCTTCTGTTCTCCTTCTTCTTCTTCTTCCTTTTCTTCTTTTTCGCCGGTGTCTGAGGATAGAGGCAAGCTCCTGTGCGCAAGAGCCGCAGGGAGGGGGTCATCTGCCGTGACAGGATACACCAAGTATGTACAGATACATGTAGAGGCTTCTCTCGAGTGGATATACTAGTATACAAGGAATTGAGATGGAACGTAGACATCTGTTTCTACTTCTGCATCGTGCACTTGCGCTTGCAGCTGCATTGCATTGCATCCCAGGCACACGCCTAGGCAGGTAGAGATGGGTGTAGTTGTGCTAGAGCTTGGCTTTGATGTCGCGAGGGTGAGGTTTGAGTGCAGGAGAGCGAGGAGAGGGGGAGAAATGAGCGGAAGAGGCAGAGGAGGTAAAGTAGGCAAGGGAGGGAAAGAAAGAGGCTGCAAGTCGAGCAAGACGCACCTTACACAGACATATACCGCAAACACCACAAATACATGTGCGCAGGCAAGCAAGTACACACAGACACACACACAGACAGAGGATGTCTGCAAAAAGAATCGCCGTCTAGTCTAGGTCGGTGAGCCAAGGGTTTGCTGCTGTTGCTGCTGTGGCTGTTGCGTCGATGGTGTTAGGTGTTAGGTGTTGTTATTGTGGTATGTTTGTATTTGTTCATAGATAGATAGGTAGGTCTGCGTAGACGCGGGCGTGGTTGTGGCGGTGGGAGGAACAAGTACAGTAGGATGACGGAATACCTGGATAATAGGGTGTCGCTAAGAAGTAGGGATGTAGTGGGGATGGATGTGAATTAGCATCTACAATTTCTTCACAGACAGGTTGAAATAAAGCATAGAAAGCTCAATGCGCAGGTCAAGGTTTGGTATTGTAGCAAATGCCCTAGGTAATGTTGTGATAAGGTTTCTTGGTTGGCATGTCAATGCTTGGTGTTTACCAGGGACGTAGGTATGTGTGTACTTCCCTGGTTTGTCGACGTAGAGGTCTATGTAAAATTGTTTACTTATCTGGAAAGATCAATTAAACCCTGTAACCCTGTAGATACACCGCATCGACAACAAGGGCTTGTGGCCAAAACTTGTGGGGTTCTTTCTACCTAGGAACAAAATGTACTTCAGGCACATATATAACTTTTTGTTCACAGCTTAATTGTATTGAGCATATATCTTAAAAAAGGGTAGGCTACCTACAGCTACCTAGTCTGCGCATTAAGAAATAATGATATCCTGAATCACTTACACATGCATACAGTAGACAAGGCAAGAATACATTTATCGATGTAAGTGAGATGCGAGGTAAAGGTACTTCATAGGATGAGGTACCTAGGTACCTATTGTACCACATGCAGGCATGGAGGGGAAAAGGGAGAGGGGCCATCTGTCAGTTGTTCATAGTCGGAGGAGCAACCAGCACACCTACATACCTAGGGCACTTAAGTACCTGAGGCACCCCCAGATTGATCTGATAGCTACCTACATACCAGGTATAGGATAGCCCCATATCCCAGGCCACCTCTTAGGTAAGTGGTACCTATGGATGTATGTATTAGATTACGCCTAGTCCCAAAATGGGGATACTGCTTGTATCATTTGAGTCGGTCGACCAGAAGCCTCTATCCAAACAACAAATGACAACAATCATATCTACCTACGACTTACAAGAGACTGCTCCTATCCTGTCCTCTGTCAAAACCAAGCGCGTGCACTCTGGTCCCTCCATTTTCGCTTTCTGTTGAACGGCTTTTCCAACATCTAGTCATTGTGAAAAGGTACATTACATCTCGATTCGGTACTTGAACATCGATCGTGGTTTGAAACCTCCAGGGGTTTTTTTTTTATAGCCAACCGATCGTGACCGGATGAATGAATGAACGGAGTCCAAGTTCAGCACGTGAAAGGCCAAAACTCTTCACATTTGACCACACCAACCAACCCTGATACTATCTATACCTGCGTCTCACATATTCCATCTCCCACCCTACCCGGCCCTCTCTCTGTGTCTCCCTCTCTCGCTCGGGTACACCACTACCGAGCTTTCTTTCCCCTTGTCCTCTTCTCCCCTGTCGTGTGCCATCCATCCCAACAGGTACCTCTCTCTGTCTGCTTTACCTGCGTCCAAGCACCCTGCGATAGGTAACCCTAGACACTTCCCTACGCATACATCATCAGACCACCTGTCTCGGCTTCTTTGTGAATACCCACCCAGCTCTAACAACACTTGGCAAGCCAGCAAGCAGCGCACTCGGAACGCGCTACTATATATGCACAGTTGATTCGTGCACTGGTGTGCGAGCCTGGGTATTCTAGTTGAGCTGGGCTGAGCTGGGCTCCTCATCGTCAACGTCCTTGTGTGAGCGCATTGCGCATGTCTATGAATCTATGAATACGACATTCGGTTCAAGATGACACAGATATTAACCCCACGGCAAGCTGAAGAGCTGTATGGCTTCCCTTTTTATCACTCCTCTCCCTTTCTCGCACCATGCTGTCATTGCCCTTGCCACCATTCCTGCTAACTTTGAACACTACTGCTCACAGACACAAGGCCATTATTGCCTACTTGGTCTCCAACAATCTGCCCGATACCGCTACGGCATTGCGTAGTGAGCTGAACCTTGGCAACACCTTCGACGATAACACATCGAAAAAGTATGAAGGTCTGCTCGAGAAGAAATGGACAAGCGTCGTCAGATTACAGAAAAAGGTACCTGCCATCCCATCCCATCCCATCCCTCTATGCGCTTCCACCTATCTCTCTCTCTACCCATGCCAGTTCTCGCCTGGCTAACTGGTCTCGGCTTGCCTTCGTTGGTCATGTAGATCATGGACCTAGAATCCAGGAACACATCTCTGCAATCGGAACTAGACAGTGCCACGCCGACCTCCCTCTCTCGCCGGAACCAAGATCCCACGAGCTGGCTTCCTAGATCACCTGCTCGTCATACCCTTCAATCCCACCGAGAACCCGTTACTTGCGTCGCATTCCACCCCGTCTTCTCCTCCCTCGCCTCCGGCTCCGAGGATTACACCATCAAGATCTGGGACTGGGAGCTGGGCGAGCTCGAGCGCACCATTAAAGGTCATACCAAGGCTGTGTTGGATGTGGACTTCGGTGGTCCCCGAGGCGGTACCCTGTTGGCCTCTTGCTCGAGCGATTTGACCATCAAGCTTTGGGACCCCTCCGACGAGTACAAGAACATCCGGACTCTGCCTGGACATGATCACAGCGTTAGTGCCGTTCGGTTCATCCCCTCCGGTGCCGCCGGCGCCCCGAGTTCTGGAAATCTCCTCGTGTCCGCATCGAGAGACAAGACGCTGCGTGTGTGGGACGTGTCCACGGGCTATTGCGTCAAGACCATCCGTGGCCATGCAGATTGGGTCAGAGATGTGTGTCCATCACCCGACGGACGGTACTTGTTGTCGGCCGGGAATGACCAGACCGCCCGGCTCTGGGATATATCGCTGGCCAATCCTGAAGGGAAGCTCACGCTCGTCGGCCATGAGCACACGATCGAATGCTGCACACTCGCCCCTCCCGCTGCATATCCTCATCTCGCGCCACTCGCCGGCCTCAAGAAACCACCGCCTGCGTCGAGTGCAGCCGAATTCATGGCCACCGGCTCCCGGGATAAGTCGATACGGATATGGGATGGCAGAGGGAACTGTATCAAGACGTTGAACGGACACGACAATTGGGTACGGGCTTTGGTCTTTCATCCCGGAGGCAAATACCTCCTGAGTGTCGCCGATGACAAAACGCTGCGGTGCTGGGATTTGACCCAAGAAGGGAAATGTGTCAAGGTACTCTCCGATGTTCATGGCCATTTCGTCTCCTGCCTACGGTGGGCGCCGGGCATCGTGCGCGAGCCGGTGGCCAACGGCAACTCGGACGGCACGAACGGCACCATCAACGGCATGTCGAAACCAGGCGCCACCGTCTCTGATGTACAGGTCAGGTGTGTCATCGCAACCGGGAGTGTTGATCTGAATGTCCGCGTATTTGCGAATTGAAAGGATCCTAGTCACATTCTCCCCTAGAAGAAACAAGGTTTTCTCATCACCCATCTTTTTGTCGTCGCCCATATCCTAGCTATGCCCACAAAGAACAGGAGTACGGCCAAACAGTATCTTTCTAAGCCTTGAGGCCTAGAAAGTATGACGCTTCTGGAGTCTATACGGATCATATGCGCGGGACTGGGACACGTATTGGAAGTTGACAGTCGGAAAGCGAGATTGGACAACACGATCCTACTCGCCATTTTTTCAGAGCGGCGCGGAGGGCTAGATGGCATATCTCGCCCACCAGGGAACATATATGGTCATGTTACCTGCCTGAAAGGTTTGCCTCATCCTTCACGACTGCCTTTTTTTTCGATGCTACAGGGGCTAACTGCGGACCACAGGAGTGATATCGCGAGAGATAATAGTAGATACCCCTTCAATGCCAGTTGGCATTGTTTCCATTCACTCACATACAACTTTGTATTTTCGATGCAGACTATGATTGACCTCGCCTCTCTCCACTCTACAGGCTGCTTGTCGGTTTCATCGGAAGTGACATGTAGCATACCTAATATAACGAATTATAATAATCTCTCCTGGACAAACCCTTATGTGATTGTGAAGCTGTTTCAGTCTGTTATACCAAATTCGACAAGTAACTGGCTGATCAATTATCTTATATCGTGGACTCGATAACGGGAGGCCAACTGGTGGTAGAACAAGCTAGCCTTTACCAACCAGCAACTTCATCCTGTAAGGTCAGTTTCTCACTCTCGGGCTGGAGCTATAAATGACGATTTAACACTAGATAGGCTTCCCGTTACGTTACATTGATCAACCTCTCACCGTCTATTGTAGTAGGACAGGAAGGGATTGATTGTCTTGGGGGTGGGGACATGGTGGGGGAGATTGCTTGTATCATCATGTACTTTGTTTATTCAGGAACAGATGAAGTATATGTGCTGCGTTCTTCGATCAGTGGCTTCACCACTTCTTTGCTACCTCTGTATAGGTACGTGAATACAGCTCAGCGCCATGTATACGCGATTCTTACTTCTTCTACTTAGAGTGGCTGCGGCAACATCACTTCAGCTCCTCCCTCCCGCCCAGCTTTCCCCTCATAATGAGACAGCAGCGGGCTTCTCGCTCGATGGGACTCCAACAACAGTATATATTACTGAGAATCTGGCATCTCATCGCGACATAAACGGCCTCACCCTGATCCCTCCTTCAGGCCTAGAGTTTGCCCGGGTGTTTATCGACGACTTGAGCCAGGCGTCGGGAAACCAGTGGACGCTTGAAATCGTTCCTGTGCTCCCAACAAACGTTACGGGCATTGTCCTTGATCACCTTCATGGCACTGCACCGTCACTCGTATATGAAGATGGAAGCTCGACGGAAGAAGGATACGTTTTAGACATCAGAGATAACCGCGCTGTGATTAGAGGTTCCGGGGCGCGTGGGATGTGGTGGGGGACCCGGACACTGCTCCAGCAGCTGCTCCTATCGAACTGGACCTCGTTACCAGCATCGCACATGGCCGATGCCCCAGCCTACGCGACTCGGGGCTTCATGCTCGATGCCGGCAGGAAATGGTACGCGCCATCCTTTCTAAAAGAGCTATGCACGTATGCTTCCTTCTTCAAGATGTCCGAGTTCCACTACCACACCAGCGACAACTACCCCCTGAGCCGCGGCCACAACGAAACCTGGAACGAGGTATATTCACAGTTCTCTCTGCGTCCGGAAGCCGAGAACTTGCAGGGCCTCATCCAGCGGCGGAACGAGACCCTGACGCGCGCCGACTTCGAAGACCTGCAGCAACACTGCGCCAGCAGGGGCATCACGATCGTGCCCGAGATCGAGGCACCAGGCCATTGCCTCAGCATCACCAAATGGAAGCCCGAGCTCGCCCTAGAGATGAAGGATCTGCTGAACCTAACCCACCCAGACAGCATCCCCACGGTGAAGCGGATATGGGAGGAGTTCCTCCCGTGGTTCCAGACCAAGGAGGTGCACATCGGCGCCGACGAGTACGACCCCACGCTCGCCAACGACTACATCAACTTCGTGAACACACTATCGACCTTCATACACACCACATCCAACAAGCGAGTGCGAATCTGGGGGACCTACGAACCCTCCACGACCCAAGCCCTGGACCCCACCATCACCATCCAGCACTGGCAATACGGGCAATCCGACCCTCTAGCCCTCCACGCCTCGGGCTACCCACTCATCAACACGGCCGACACCTGGGCCTACATCACCCTCAAGAACGACCACAGCCCCGTGCTGCCGGCCCCGTACCCACAATCGCTGAACTTCTCCCGCCTGCTGGATTTCGGGGGCGTGGCAGGCTGGCAGTGGGAGCCGGCCCTCTTCAACCCCGTCAACCTGACGGAGCAGCTCCCGGCGGGCGCGAGGGGGAACCAGGGCGCGATCATGGCGGCGTGGAACGACGACGGGCCGGACGCGTCGACGCAGCTCGAGGCGTACTATGCCGTGCGCCGCGGGATTCCGCTTGTCGCGGCAAGGGCGTGGAGCGGGAGGCGAGGTGTGAGGGTTGATACGAGCACGCTCGACGCCTCGATCGAGTTCTTGGCCGCGAGGGCGCCGGGGCAGAACCTCGATAGACGAGTGCCGGCTAAGCAACACGGACCACAGCAGGCAGGCAAGCTTGTCTCCTGGACGCGGAAGGACGGTCATGGGGAAGAGGAGGAGGTGGAGCTGGGATACGGGAGCAAGGGCGTGGACTACACGCTAGAAATATCGGCGACGGGGGCGTTCGAGCTCTCGTCGGCGGATGTGGCGCTTTCGCTGTCGGCGGATGGGGTTTTGGCGTTTGTGGCGGATGGCTATGTGTATCCTTTGCGCGAGGTCGCCGAGGGGGATGGGTTTGAGGTTGGGGCGGTGGGGAGGATTTGGGCTAATGTTACTTCTGTGAGTTTTTTCTTCTTATTTATTTTTGCTTTAGTTTTGAACACATCCTATTATGAATCTACACTAAACACACTGCACACTCTTTACTTTACACTATCGTGATATCACTCTATCATTACACGATTACTTCGTCAAATCAGGGAGCTCTCTCCCCCCTCTCTCTTCATATATATATGTCTAGAGATGGCATATATACATACACCTTCATAACAATCACCCCTTCCTTCCCCCCCCCCCCTTTCTTTCAACCTCCCAACCCACCAACAACCACTCCCATCGCAACCACAAACTAACGCCCCATAGTCCACCCACACCCCCATAACCATCTCCACCCCCGCCAACATCACCGTAACGACCTCGGCGCCAGGCGGCAGCCGCGTGTGGATAGACGGGGCGTTCGCGGGGCGGTTCGAGGCGTTCGTGTTCGGCGGGCGCAACACGGTGTTCAGCTGGAGCCAGATGGCCTTCGTGGCGCCCGTCGACGTGTTGCGGGGGCGCGGGATCCGCGAGCTCGTGCTGTGGGACGGCGTTCGTCCGCCGCCGCCGACTGGGAAGCCTATTTGAGGAAGCGGGTGGGTTTTGTTTTAAAGGGGCTGGAGCCGGATGGCGGAAAGGCAGGCTATGAATGTATGTTGGTATACCTATATACTACTACTTACTCTCACATCTAGGATAATGCTAACGTCTAGGCAATAATAAAAAGAAAGAAAAAGCCATAATCTTATTGCGTTATTTGACTACCTACCGATTGTACATACGTACATGAGAGTGCCTCTTTCAGACTTAAACTCGCTAATGTTGCTACCATGTGCAAATTGCAGAAGTCTTTATAAAAAAACTCATCTTCCCCCAAAAAACATTTAACCAAGAATTTATCTTAACAATAATGTCCGTCTACCTACCTCATTTAATATACAATTGAACACCTTGAACTTCATATTCTCCCTAGCCAGGTACAGACATGTGGGTACCTTTCGCTATGTACCGAATGTACTTCTCGACTTGCACATGTGATTGTCTCATCAGTTCCACATGAGTTTCTATGACATAGGTAGGCACCGGTTGATGCAATATACTCGGTAATAGGAAATTAGGTACCCCTCAGAACCTTGTGCCTACCCCCTAAACCCCCCACGTGCACCAACCCTATCTAAAAGGAGGTACCTACCTACCTAGGTAGGTAACAGCAGGTATCTAACCATAGGTCGATACCTAACTTACCTTGCAAAAAAAGCCTTGTCTATGTCACGGAGTTGAAAAGGCACCCAAAGGAATACTAAAGACCCATATGGCATATGGACAACACATGGCTTTTGCCGAGAGGGGGGTACTGTAGTGTACATGCTTATCATCAGATTAAACTGCATTAGCTACGGTACCAGACCTTACCCCATTGTATAATAGTGTACCTAAATCAGTGCTTGGTTGCTCCTCTGTTAGCAAGATACCCCCTCTTCTAGCGGGTACTACTTACAGCATAGCGGTAATCCAATAAGCCCCTTCGTTCGCTGCCCGACTTTGTTAATTAGGTGCTACCTACCTAAGGTACCTACCTAGGTACGGTATTAGATACCTAGAGATGCATACCATACCTGCCAAGGCAAGTATTGACCTAGCTAGTCGACAGCAGCAGCCAACTTTCACTTCAACCTGGTCTAACCTGCCAATATTTCTGGCTGAACCGACCGACCAGGTATTCTCCGAACCGCAACGAGTTGGATAATAGAAGTGCAACTGTAACACAAGTCTTTAGATCCGAAGCTATCTATCTAGTCTGCAGACTACCTACCTACCTACCTAAGCTCACTTCTGCCTTTTGGGTTTTTAGGATAGCCTACCTAACCTGACGACAGAATACCTTGTACCCTGTTAGAAATCTCGATGCAGCAGCCACCAAAAACCAAGGGTGACGAATACAAGAACAACGATATTACAGACAACAATACCTCCACCGCCTACTATTACCTCTACTAATAAAACCACTACTATCACCACTGGGCAGCGACAGCGGCAGCGGCAGCAGTAACACAACCACGGCATACGAATTTCCTTGCGTGCGTATACATAAATATATTTATATATATATATACACAACTTCCATCACACCGGCAAGAAGCAGCAGACTAGCTAGCCCACTTGACCTATTCTTCTACCTCTCCTTAATCCACTTCGTCCTCCCCCACACTCACACTCATACTCGCACTCGCAGCCACTCTCGACAACCCAACCACTCACCTTAGAGAGAGATTACTGATCTAATGACACGAGATAGATAGCGAGGCGTATATGCCAGTGAAGACCCGACCGACCGACCGCACAACTGATCGACGGCTTCTCTATTCGGTTGCTACCAGATAGATACCCCTAGCAGGGCATAATCATAGGCATAGACGTATACATATATACAAGGCACGCAACATACTACGAGCCACGATACGCAACCCCTCGCATGCTGTCGTGTAGACGCCGCTTGTGTCTCCCGCCCTCTACCTCCCGGTACCACGCCTATCCCGCCGACTCTGACGTCCATCGCGCCCGTCGCCCTCATCATCCTACGTTGCCCGTGGCGTCTCTACCATGTTTTGGAGGTTTGGCGGCTACGCCAACATCTCCACCATCGATACCATCCTCGACAAGCCCGACTTCCTACTTGAAGACTTATTAGACGAGAGTGACCTAATCCAGGAGCTGAAGCAGCACAACACGAAGCTTCTCGAGTACCTACGCCAGGACCGTGTCCTTGCCAAGCTTCTCGACTATGTCGTCGCCCCTAAGCTCGAGCCCATAGAACAACCCTCCGCAGACGACGCTCAGGCCCAGACCCAGGCCCAGGCCCATGACGACGATGCCGCTAAGAAGGGCAGGTCGCTAGGCTTGCCCTTCGGCCGTCCTCGCGCCTCGTCGAGGGCCACCAGCGACGGCAACGACGAGGACGAGGCTGAGAAGAAGCGCAACCGCTATGCCTACGTCGCCGCCGAGGTCTTGTCGTCCGACAACTGGTCCATCTACGAGTCGCTCATGGAGAACCGCGCCCTGCTGGCCAGCTTCTGGTCGTTCCTCTCGCTTCCCGCGCCCCTCGATCCCCTCCAAGCTAGTTACTTCACCAAGGTCAACGAGTCCCTCTTCGACAAGAAGACGCACGACATGCTGCATCTGCTCAAATCCCTCGACGATGCCGTGCCGAACATGCTCCGCCACGTAGACTGCCCTATGATTATGGATCTTCTGCTCAAGATCATCAGTCTCGAGAGGACCGAAGATGGCCAGGGCATAGTCGAGGTACAAGATGCTCTACCCCAACCCGCCCCAGTCAAGTCCACCCTGGATTTATCTCTTTCGTTCTCTCTGTGTTCTCCAGTAGCTGACATGTGTCCGTGACCATCCTGTAGTGGCTCTATACGAAAGATGTCATCCCCGCGCTTCTATCCTTCCTCGGACCCGAGCACAGCTGGGCTACGCAGACCGCCGCCGGAGACTTCATCAAGGCCATCATTACCGTCTCTGCCAACGCTTCCCAGAACGAGCAGGCTTGCATCGGTCCCAACGAACTCACTCGGCAGCTCGTGTCGCGACCCTGCGTCGAAAAGATCATCGGCTACATGCTGGGCGGCGGGAATCCTCTGACCGTCGGCGTCGGTATTATTATCGAGGTCATTCGAAAGAACAACTCCGACTATGACCCCGACGTGGGTGGCGATGCGAATGCTCAGCCGTCGAGTCGCGATCCTATCTACCTCGGCACTCTCCTGCGTCTCTTCGGCGAACATGTCCCTGACTTCATGTCCCTGGTCCTCAACGCGCCCGCACAGAGGCAGCGGCTCGATTCTACTTCCGGTGATAAGATTGAACCCTTGGGCTTCGACCGATTCAAGACCTGTGAGCTCATGGCCGAGCTCTTGCATTGCAGCAACATGGCCCTTCTCAATGAAGTCGGCGCCGAGCAGGTCATCTCACGCCGAGACGAGGAGCGACGCCGTCTACGCCTCGACGGATCCCTCACGGCCTCGCGGGGCGAGGAGGCGCATTCTCCAGAAGACCTAACCATGCGTAGCCGCCATTCCTCGCCCGACGACAGCCGCCGGCTCGAGGTGACCAATGCATCCGATGACGACGGCTTCGAGGAAGTGACGCCCTCTGGCGAGATGACCGAGGATACCTCCCACGAGTTTGTGAAGGCCGAGGATGAAATTCCCGTTGCTGCGTCGGCATCCTTCCTGGATAAGGAGGATGATGAATTCGTGGACGAGCCTCTTAGCTCGCCGCGTCTCCATGTCCAGGATGGCATTATGGACGAACATCACTTTGAGATTCCTGAGCTCGTAGTCGCTCCCCTGTCGCCTAAGAAATCGATAAAACGGGAGTTGGCGTCATCGCCAGCAGAGACAGGCCCAAGCTCCACGTCTGAAAATCCTGCGCCGATCGAGGTAGCGGCGAGCTCAGCCGCGGCATCCGACGAGGCAACTCATACTACCAGAGAAAGTAGCTCAGTGCCCGATAGCGACGGTGTGCAAACCAGCGTCACTGAAGTCCCTCCGGAAGAGCCAGTCGCATCGTCCAATATCACCCTCTTTACGGAAGAGACTCCGGCTGCTGAACCGACCCAGGCTGCCCCAGGATCCGGCTCCGAGAAGCTAGGCACAGACGTATTGCAGACTGCCCAACCTCTGTCGGTGGCCCAGGACACAGAGACACAATCTTCGCCTCGCAACGACCAATCCATGGTCGATGATCAAACACCCCGGTTGGGTCCTGAAGTCGTTATGGCAGAGCAAGCTGAGCCAGTCGTTGGGGATTTCTTGAAGACGCAGTTTGTGAAGAACAACGTTGTTCCCACCATATTGGTATTATTTCTCTCTCCCTTTCTGTGCCTTTCGTCCTCTGAAACATGGTTTAACAAGCGTTCTAGTCTTTTTTCTTCCGATATCCTTGGAATAATTTTTTACATAACGTCGTCTACGACATCGTCCAGCAAGTGTTCAATGGGCCAATGGATCGCGGCTTCAATCCTACTCTCGCCATCTCCCTATTCGAAGCTGCAGACATAACCAACGCCATCATCGCAGGGCAAACATCTAGCGAGAAATCACAGGCCCAGAGCAAGACGCGCATGGGTTTCATGGGACATCTAACCTTAATTGCCGAGGAAGTCGTCAAGTTCACGGAGCGTAACCCTCCCGAACTTCTGTCCGAGCTGGTCGTTGACCGCGTGATGAGCCAAGATTGGATTAACTACGTCGAAGGCGCACTAGCGGAGACACGGGAGAGGGATAACGCTATCCTCGGCGGCGTGAGACCCGAAGTAGCTCTCAGTAACAGATCGCAGATGGGTGGCAATATTGGGGGCATGGGTCTCCCTAGCCTCGGACTTGGTGGTGGTCAAGGTGGCGGATCCAACGCCCTCGCCGAAGCTGGCCTGACCGGGGGCGGTGGTGGTGTTGGTGGTGCTGCCGGCAATACAATAGACTTAGCAGACCATGGCAGCGGTAGCAGTCTCGGCCCCTTTAGTATAAGCTCGGGACTCCTTTCGGGCTCCGGATTCGGAAGTTCTAGTGACGAGGACGAGGACGAAGCTGAAGATAACGAAGAGGATGTGAACAATGAGGTTAGTGGTTCCTTTTATCATATTCTACGCGGCACGCGTAGTGCTGGTAATCCTGCCGGGTAACGTTGTGAGCCGCGGTTTCGAGGTGTCTCTCTACCTGACCCCTCTCCCACCATTCTTCTTTTTACTCTTTCTTGGGGTCTCGTGGGCCGGTTTTGAGGTAGACATTTCACTAGGATAGAGATGTAGCCTTCGTCTATACCTCTGCCTATGGTGTTCCTCTGTTGGTGATGGCAACTTCTTTATTCATAGTTGTGTGTGTTATCACCAGGATACAATAGCCGAGTGGTCACTAGCTTAGCTCTACCCTGTCATGTGCCTTTTGTCTCTATCTAGTCATTGATGGAGGATAGAGCATCAAGACTTAATGGGTAGTAGTAAAGCCGGTGGGAATTCGGCCACACCAGATGCCGAGGCTAGCTGCTACTCTTTTCTTGCTCCCTCACTATGCCGTACACCCTTTCCAAATTTTGTAACTAATGCCGCCATAGTTTCGTGCCTATACAGAACCTCTGAATGCGTCGTCGACATCTACTGATCCATCTTCCATGCCGCCGCCTCTTGCGCCACCGCCGCCACTGAACGTTCCTCCTTCCCGCGCTCGGTTGCAGCTAGCTGCACGGCTTGCCATGCACCAGAAAAGTACGATGGCCGCTTCGGCACAGTCTGCTGGCATTGAGAATGACGAAGACCGAGATGAGGCAGGAAGGGGCCGATCGCCGGATAGAGTTCTTCGGAACCCCTTCGAAGATGACGGCGAAGACGAGGTCGACGATGATAGCGATGACGGTATAGGCGAGGACAGAGCCAACACAGACCACTGGGACGCGATGAACTCGCGTGGGGGCTGGTGGCGCAGCACACTGCACAGAAGCCGCGAGAGGTTTGGCGACGGCCGGGACGATTCCGACTCGGATAAAGAGGACCGGGCCGAAGCGGAGGACGACGATGAAGACGACGAGTTCGGCGACTTTGCCATGCCCGAAACAGACAACAGGGAGGACGAGCCAAGCGGGGCGGGCGTGATTGTCAAGCCCCTACCGGTGCACCCGCCACCTCATAATCCTAAGAGCTCGGCCTTTACGAGCCTCTGGCCCTTTAGTTCCAAGGAGAGGGAGAAGGAGAAGCCGAAAGGCGAAGAATCCGCGGCCATGTCGACGGCGATCACTGCGATAACGGCGGCGGCGACGGCAACGGGGGCACCGGGAGCAGAGCCGGTGGGCGAGGTGGATGCCCAGGATCACGACACGAAGATTAAGACGACGCACGAGGCGGCGCGCCGGACGAGCATCGAAGACCCCGACGAAGAAGACGAGGTGGTCCTCTAGGAGCGGACCACGGACGAAACGATGGACGTCGACGAGCGCTTTGTTCACATACGCCGCCGCAGCAGGTCATACAGGCGATGACGCGCTGCTCTTTTTTTCGCACGCTACCTACGACTACGCACACTACGATTATGAGGAAGGGCAATGAAGGGAAGGTCAAGAGAAAAGGGAAGAGGGACGGAAGGCCAGGGAAGGGTTGTGTGCTTTGTACTATATAGGATGGAAGGGCTTGGACGTTGTCTGTCATCTGCCGTCGGCACGGCTCGATGACGGTCATGATATGTACTATACTACTACGTAGCCTACAATGCGGGAGACAGTGCCATAAATCTATCTCGGCGGGTAGCTAGTTGTTTATTCTCTGTGACTATTTATAATAAACCTAACATGGTGACAGCACTGACGAGGCCGGAATGAGCATTGCAATAAGGTTTTCTAGCTGCCTTAGTTGTGCCCTCTTATATAGGTACTTGATTGGGGGTTAAAGAGCATGGCTGTTAAATATTGTCATGCGCTGGATTGTGACATGGGGATGAGCATAGGTAGTGGTTTAACTAGTTCACTCACTACGCCTATTGATATGTATATATTGTTCCACGCTGTGGAGTGGAAGCTTAATAATTAGTGCGTCGTGTGAGGATAGTTATATCAAGTACTAAAAATGAAGTATGAATATAATATATATATATTTATCGATATAAATATTATCACTTTGATCAAAATACACCTATTTAAAGAGGTGTTTATAGCGAGGGAAGCATGGCGCATTAGATAGGGCCTACCTGTATACAGGTAGGTACCTATCTACATATTGCTTTCATGCATTCATGGGTGGGCTTGTCCCCTACGTCGACCACTCCATAATACTGGACCCCTACTTTTTTTTTTCACTCACAATCACCGTGCCTAATGTTACCTACGCAATCATACGTAATCACCTCCTTACCATAATTTCTTTTTCTATCGGTTTGAGCTTCCAAATTCGAAATCATGAGACGAGCAGGGACGAGTAGAGAGACAGGTTATACGATGTCTAGGACACGGAAATGTCTTCCTTCTTCCTTCCTGTCTCTCCTCCGAGACATCGGATTGCTGCTAGCACAGAGACAGCAGTGCCGCCGTTGGCGCTGGGGACGTTTCATCATGGTTTTTAGTGACCGTTGGTTTTGCTGCGCCTCAAGTTTCGACCCTTCTACCTACCTACCTAACTGCGTATTATGTGCAGTCTGACTGACCTGCGCCTATACGTATGCGAGTGCACCTATACCACCTGCCTATACTATGTACCCGCCTATGCTTATATTACCTGCCTGCCTACTGTAGGTACAGATAGGTAAGTAAGCATGGCGTGGTAAGTGGTCTCCCTGGTGTACATACGGCATGGGCAAAGCCGCATGGGCACTGTACCCCTACGATGCTACGCTGCAAAGTACTGCGCAGTTGCGGCTGTATCGCCATGAATGTAGGGTCACCTCGAATAAGTATTCTACTATAACTACGCAGCACACATTCAGCAGCAGTGTAGTACAGAGAGGTAAGGTAGGTGTTATACTGTCCAGGCAGTATAAATGAAATATCAATCAATAGTACATGCTTCCAGCTGCACAAGCGCTGACACGACCTCCACCAAGCTATTGAGTATATATGTACATACCTACATACGTACCTACATACGTACATACATACCTACCTAGGGAGGTTACCTTGGTATGTGTTCACAGCAGTTTGGGGGCGAGGGAGGCATCGCGCACTGGCATCTCATTGGCCTGTCAGCAGTCTTGGCTAGCATATTGGCCATCTCCGAGACCCAAAAAACTAGAACCCTCCCCTGCCTGGACATTCTACCCTATGCCGACTGCGCATGACGATCCAGCACCCATTCTGGTGTCCGCGGCCGGCCCGCCTTCGAGTGGTTCCATCGATCTAATAGGCAACGCCTATTGCACTTCTTAGTCCACTGGGGTCTCGGTAGTGGTTTATGCCCAGCTGAGGGTTGGTGGAGGTAAGACGGAGGTACCTGTGTTTTGGTACATATCCGCAGCAAATACAGAGTAAGTAGGTAGGTAAGTATTCTCTGCGTATACCTACAGTGTACGGTCCGTGGGTAGGTTGGTAGGTTGGTAGGTAGAGAAAACACGGCCCGTGAAGCTTTTCATAGTCGTCTTCACAACCATCTCCACTACTTGTAGATAGGTATTTCGAATGTATGATTATTGGGCACATCGCACGCACACCCGTTCGATGAATACGACTACCGTATCGCCCTCGAACCCCAACGAATCACTCACCCACTCACTCACCCGCGCCTTCAGCTCCCCCACCTCTCGCCCCCCCTTTCCCGCTTGTTGATCGACTCGGACTCGCGCAAGAGCCTCTCGTAAGCGACATACCTACCTAGGCTGTGTAGGTCCAGGCGTGCCGAGAGTGGGAGGAGAGCCCCGTCAGCTCGGCCGACCAACTTTGTACATCCAATCCATCTTTGCCTTTGACATGTCATGTGCTGTAGGGGCCACCGAGTAGACCACCTCGCATGTGAAGTATGCCAGCCACCCTTTGGCAGAGCCTTTGCCAGAGTCTGTTGACTTCTTGTATGTAGACTATAGCCTCGCTACGTCACTATGGCTAGCCCGGGATGGTCTACCCTTTCAGCCTTACCTCGACTCGATACTTCCAACTATGGCCTCCGAGAGGGCTCGCAGCAGCAGCAGCAGCAACAATATGAAGACGCGCGCGAAACTAGATCGGCCGTAGAAGCCAGACAGCTGCCTCGCAAACCCAGCAGCAGCTTCTTCTCGTCGGCGGCGAATTCCCCGTTGGCGACGAGAACGGATAGAGGGAGCACCCCCGATTTATTCAGGTCCGTTGCCGACGCGCTCGGCGTCCCCACGCACGAGCTTCCCGAACCATTCTATGGCGTGCCTTGGGCCCACGAGGACGAGGACGATGACGAGGATGACTATGACGACGGCGAGGAGAGGTATGAGAACGGTGGCACGCACGGTGGCGTCCATGAGACATCGTCAACCTTTATACGTCGCCAGCCAGCCGCTATCCCCAATATTCCCAGCCGTCGCGACCGTAACGATTCGACAACCTCCGCATCGCACTCGCTCTATTCACAGCCATATCATCCCATGACGTACGGACGCGAAGCTATCGCCACCGAGACCGCCAGGCCTTCGAACGGTGTCCCGGTGAGACCGTCCGCCGAGCTATATGGCAACACACCCCGCCCATATCCAAATCAAAATCCAAACCAAAATCCAAATCATTTATTCGTAGAATCCAGCTGGCAGCCCGTAGGAGCCAAGGATGTCATGGTAGGTCGCGACTCTCGTGCCGTTCCTCTGGGACACGGGGAAGATGGCAATGCTAGTAAGGTGTTTATCGAACGAGAGGCCATGACGCCGTTAAGCCCATTTGCTCCCTCGAGCCGCCCCAGACTAGCATCGATTGTCAGTCCTCTAGAGCCAAGCTCCCCAGAAAGCAGCGTCAAGAGCCCGAGGTATCAGGGATCGGTGTATAGTAGCCCTCCAGCCATCCCGCCCAAGGCGCCGCGTAGGCTACGTAATGATGCTGAGCAAACCCTCGCGTCGGATAGTGGTGTATCTAAAGCTATTGTGGTGAGGCCGAAAGCCGGGCTCTTCGAGGGACACCTCGTCGCCTTACTCACGCTGTCAGATCGCAGGCCCGGCAGCTCGGATCGCAGCGCCAACGATGGCGGCGAGATCAAATTGCAGAATGCCTACTATACTAGAAACCTGCCGTCTATCCGGCGCGCTGTGGAATCTCAACTTGCGCCCGAATATGTTCCGAGCGTCTGGATCGCCCTGGAGAAAATGCCTCTAGATGACGAGGGCCAGATTCATCGCAGAAAATTACAGACATGGATACAAAACGCCAATGACGATCTATATCGGCGCATTATGTCTATTGAATCCAAGGGAGAATTAAGGAAGCCGTCGACAACATGGGAAAGGCGCCTTTCCAGAGCCGTGAGCAAAGTGCTTCGCGTCGAGCAGGACGAGATCGGCATGAATTTGTCATTCGCTAGTCTCGGAGGGGACACCCGCACCGCAGAAGCTCTCGCCGTGCGCTTCCAGTCACAAGGTATATCCATCGAGGCTCGAGATGTCATGGAGGCCTCGAGTTTGACTGAACTGGCGGCGCTCGCCAACCCTGAAGTGACGCACTCATTGGAGCCAGAGGAATCCGTAACGGAGATGTACGACCTATCCCCGATGCAACATCTCTACTTCCATACGCCCATGGGGAAAGACACAGCACAGCGGAAGTCTAACAACAGTGATTATCGGTTTAACCAGAGCATACTGTTGCGGCTAAAGCAGAGTATCGGTATAGAAGACTTACGAACGGCCATCGAGGCCGTCGTAACTCATCATAAGATGCTAAGAACGCGTTTCCATTTTGCCAACGGCTCTTGGTGGCAACTCACTGAGCCGGTCGTCTCCACGTCGTACCAGTTCGCGCACCATCTCATCGACACCGACGCCGAGCTCGAGTCGATCGCCACGGCCGCTCAGTCGGCCATCAACATTGAGCAGGGCCCCGTGTTTGCGGCTCGCCACTTTCACACCAACGACGGCTATCAGTTGCTCTACCTAGTCGCACACCATCTCGTCGTGGATCTCAAGTCGTGGCAGGTGGTCGCCAACGATTTGGAGAGATTGCTCACCGATGGGCATCTCGTCTCCAGGCACTCTCTCAGCTTCAAAGAATGGACCTTGCATCAGAAGCACCGGGTCCAGACCACCACCGACGTTACCGGGCTTGCGTTCGAGCTACCCGCGCGCAACTGGGAATACTGGGGCGTCAAGGATACGCTGAATACGTACGGGAGCACCGTCGCTTTTGGCTTCACCCTCGAGTCCGAAGTCACGGCCGTGCTCGAAGCGGCCAACAAGGAGCTCAAGACCGACTCCTGCGACATCTTCATGTCGGCTCTCCTCCTCTCCTTCGCACAGACTTTCCGGGATCGATCTGCGCCGATTCTCTGGAACCAGGAGCACGAGCGGACCGCCCTAGACCACGATCGCGACATATCCGCGACGGTGGGCTGGTTCACGTACCTGTGTCCCTTGGTCGTCAACGTGTCCCCGACAGACGACGTCTTCACCATCTCGAGCCTCGTCAAAGACGCGCGCCGTGCCGCCGCGAAGACCAGCCTGTCGCACTTCACCGCTAACCTGATCGACGCGTCGTCGGCCGAGTCCTTCGCCTTCTCGCACTGCCCCCTCGAGCTCATCTTCACCTACGCGGGCACGCTCGGGCGCGTGCGAAGCCAGAACGCCGTCTTCGAGGAGCTCAGCATCCCCGGCAAGGCCATGGGCTCGGACACGGCCGACGTGGGGCGGTCTGTAGGCCGCATCGCCATCTTCGAGGTATCGGTCTGGATGGAGGAGGGCGAGGCCAAGCTCAAGTTCCTGCACCACGGCGAGTCCAAGCACACGGAGCAGATCCAGGCCTGGATCCGCACCTACGAGCGCGTGCTGCGCCAGTCCATCGCGCGACTCAAGGACTACGCGCCGGGCCTTTCCATGTCCGACGTGCCGTATCTCGGCGTCACGCCCGAGGGCTTGAACCAGCTCAACCGAGACGTCCTGCCGCGCCTGGGGCTCAACACGAGCAATGTCGAGGACGTGTTCCCGGCCACGGGCTGCCAGCAGTGCATCCTCGTCCACCAGTCGCTGCTGCCCGGCAGCTCGCTCGCGCAGGCGACGTACGAGCTGGGCACGGGTGTGGATGGCAGCGGCCCGCTGGACACGTCGCGGATCTGCGGCGCGTGGTACCAGGTCACGGCGCAGCACCCGTCCATGCGCACGCTGTTCTCGCCGAGCGTGCTAAGGGAGGGGCTGTACGATCAGGTTGTGTTGAGGAACCACTCGCCCAACATGTTGTTCATCGAGAGCGAGGAGGTCGAGGAGGGTGCCCTGGCGGCGATTAGCAAGGTCCCGCCGCTGCAGCTCAAGGAGGGGATCCCGTGGCATCGGCTTATTGTGTGCCAGACAGTTGGGAAGGCATATCTAAAGCTGGAGATTAGCCAGGCAATTTGTGATGTAAGTAGAGTTCTGTCTTTTCAGTTCTGGCGTTAGTGTTGTTTCTCTGTGTTTCGGAGCCTTGCTGGCTCTTTCATTTTTCTCGTCATTTTTCTTTTTTTTTTCACTCCAGCCTAACCAATCAACCAGGTTCCAAGCATCGCTATCCTCTTCAGCGAGCTCGAGCAAGTGTATTGCGAAGGACAAATGGCCACCGCGAATAGCCTCTCGTTCCCAGAGTACTATGAGCGTCTCAAGCTCTCATCAGCGAGTGTGCAATTCTGGAAAGAAAAGTTGTTCGATGTTCAGCCCTGCCATTTTCCTCGGCTATTTCCAGGAGAAATTACGACAGTCGAATGGCAGACAACGCCCATTCATCTACAGATCCCTTTCCAGCGGCTTCATGATTTCGCCCGGTTCTACAAGGTCGATAAGTCGACCATACTGCGAGTCGCATGGGGAATTTTACTACGAACATTTCTCGGGGTGCAAGACGTGTGCTTCGGGTACCGTACTTCCGGTAGGGACCTCCCTATCACGGGACTCGAGAGCGCGATTGGGCCCTTTTCGAGGGTTCTAGTCGGCAGAACGCGTGCGCTTGCGAACCAGAAGATCGAAACCCTCCTCCGAGAGGCCCAGCAGGAGCATCAGAAAGCTCTGCAACATCAGCATGTGCCAATGAGCATGATCGAGCACCAGCTTGGCACAAAAGGCAAACGGCTTTTCAACACGTGCATCACGTTCGGCTACGAGGACATTTCCTGTCTAAGTCATCCGAACAGCAAATTCACCCACAACAGCTCCACCCAGGCTTCTGAGTACGACATGAACGTAGATTCCAGAATCCATGACGGTAACTTGACCATCATCGTCGGACATCGCATCCTCTCCTACCAACAGGCCGTCACCATCGGCCACGTTTTCGGCAAGGCGGTCGAGACCATCCTAGAAAGCCCCAGCGCTACGGTGAAAGAGTCTGACTTGTTCACCGTGCATGACCACAACCAGATATCAGCATGGAATAGCATGCCCCAGATCGATGTACAGAACCAACATCTCGCCCTGCTGATCGCTGCCCAGGCGCACCGGAACAGCGATATCCAGGCCGTATGTGGCTATGATGGAGCATTGACCTATGCCGAACTCTGTAAACTTGCCAGGGGTCTTGCCCAGTATATGCTGAACCTCGGCGTCAGACCCCAGATGCCTCTGCCCGTCGTCGTTGACAAGAGTCGATGGGCCATAGTGGCCATGTTGGCCGTTCTGATGTGAGTACCAGGTACACTAGATGTCGCAGCGACAATGTGTTTTCTCTTCAGCTGACTTCTCTTCTTTCCTAGGGTGGGTGGTATCCTCATCCCCATTGACGCCGAGGCTACGGACATGTTCCCCTGGGTCGTCCAGGTCATTCATCGGGGCTTCATTCTAGCCTCGGATAGCGTACGAGGGTACTTCGAAAGCTCCGGATGCCCTACCATCGCCGTCAACCAACAGACGATCACGTATGTGCAAGCCGTTGAACTGCCGGCGCTGGTACCGACAAGGCCACACGACATAGCCTGTATCTTATTAGCGCTTACCAGCCCCAAGAGCTGCAAGGCTGTATCCTATAGTCATGGGGCCTTGGCAACATCGTGTGCCGGCCAAGGCCCTACGCTCCGAATCAATCCATCGAGTCGGGTGATGCAGCTCTCTTCCTACGGCGTCGACGTGTCGTTGGCCGAAATCTTCACGACTCTCGTGAATGGGGGCTGTGTATGCATTCCCTCTTCCGCCGAGAGGATCTCCGACTTCACAGCAGCTGCGCAGCGCATGAGAGTGAACTGGACCTATCTCACGCCGCCTCTCTCGCGGAAGCTCCATCCCGATAGCTTGCCGGACATGGCCGTGGTCTGCTTTCGCGCAACGCATCTCGATCCCGAGATTTACTCGCAGTGGGCCGGGAAGGCCAAGGTGGTTCTCGTCTATGGCTCTGCAGAAGCCTGCCCGCTCGGTCTCTCGGCGACGGAGATGACAGCTCCTCTCATGACACCGGCCTTCGGCAACCCCTTCTGCGGAAACTTCTGGATCGTGAGCCCAGAGGATCACAACCGACTCATGCCTGTTGGCGCAGTCGGAGAGCTCGTGATCGGAGGGGCTACCCTGTCCAGTGCCAACTCGCTCGATATGGAAAACCTAGATTTCGATGTGCTCGTCCGAAAGAGCGTCACTCGAGCCCAGTCATTGCTCGAGCAATCCGGTAGCCGCCTTCTCAAGACAGGCCGCTTTGTGCGTTACCGAGAAAGGGGGGAGATCGAATTCCTCACATCCGAGGGCGAGAGAGACGAGGTCAGAGGAAAGTCGTTCCGCGGGTCCAAGATCGAGTCGCAGATTCGACGATGTATTGGCGGGGGCGTGGACGTCGTAGTCGAGACAGTTGCCTTTAAGGATACAAGTTCGACCCCAGTTCTCACTGTCTTCATCGAACTTGACCATAGGCTGCTCGACGGAAGGGAAGATCTCACAAATCTGGACGACGCAACGCGACAGCAACTATTTTATTACAGGCAAACTGTCAACTCGACTCTCCGAGACACGATCCCACTCCCGTTAGCTTATGTCCCCGTCCGACAACTACCCCTAACGCCCTCATTAAGAGTAGATAGGCGAGGTCTTCAGAAGCTGATTGCGGGTCTATCGCGGCAACAACTACTAGCCCTAGCCGATGTCGAAGACCCGCATGGTATGCAGTCCACGGACCTTCAGCCATGGCCTTTGACACAGGCGGAGCAGCAGATGCGGGCTCTCTGGGCTAAAGTTCTGAGCATCGAGGACCAAACGTCCATCACGGCAAATGATGGGTTCATGACGCTGGGCGGCGACATTGTGACGGCGCACAGTTTAGTCGTCATGTGTCGCCAACGGGGCATAGACATCTCCATCGTCCATGTTCTACAAAACGGCACCCTCTCCGAATTATGCAAGGGACTCACCAACTTCCAGGTGCCTACGGTTGCGCCGGGTCAGGGAGACCCTGCCGGTGCATCAAACGCCTCGTCACAATCAACGGCGACAAAGCTCGGCTCCGACAGAAGCGTTATTGAAGACGTGGCAGAGGCATCTTCCCTACAGACCATGTTCGTCGAGTCTGCAATGCTACAAGCACGAGGCAACGTGTCCTACTTCATGCTCAACGCCACGGGGTACCTAGACTGGCATAAACTCGAAAACGCGTGCTTCATGTTAACAAAAGCTCATCCCATACTACGCACGGCGTTCGTGTCCCACAGCCGCCAGGTTTACCAGACCGTTCTCCGGTCTTACCGACCTGAGTTTCTACGGTACCAGTGCCAGAACTGGCGCTTGAACAATCTCGCCGTGAAGCTTGTCAAGAGAGACCAGCCACTCCCCATCGACTTCCGCCGCCCCGTCACCAAATTCTCCTTCCTCGACGCGGGCAAGAGCTCTATCCTAGTGATGCGGCTCTCTCGCGCCCAATACGACGATCTCTCCATCCCCATCTTAGTGCGCGACCTCGGCCGGTTCTATCGACAGACGGGCCCCGTCACGCAGAGCACCGGCTTCTGCGAGGTCATCAGAGCTGTGCGTTCCACATACGCCAGCGGGGCTACGGGCTATTGGCGCTCCCTTCTCGAAGGCGCGTCTATCACGCAGGTCGTCTCACAGCCCTCGCTTCCCATCGCGAATTCGAGCCCGAAGACGCTCCAGCAGAAGATCCCCATCGGATCCTTGCAGGACTTCGACGTACCTTTTGAATCTATCCTCAAAGGTGCGTGGTCCATCGTCCTGTCGAACCTATCTGGCACCGACGACGTCGTGTTTGGCCATATGGTCGAGGGCAGACATCTAAGCCTCGCCAACGGCCAGACTATCTCGAGCGTAGTTGGGCCCAAGGGCAACGTGATACCCGTACGAACACGAATACCGGATTTTCCCGTTGCCCCTCTCGAATATTTTAGAAACATACAAAGTCAGTACGTCGCTAGCATTCCTTACGAAAACCTCCAAACGGCGGACGTCATCCATAACTGTACCGCCTGGCCATCCTGGACTCGCTTCAGCACCGTCGTCCACCACCGGAAACAGTCGGAGCGCTACAAGTTCCTCAACTTCACCATCGGCGAGGCCGCCTGCACGCTCGACCGGATGGGCCTAAGCCACGAGGACTCAGACGTCTTCGTGCAGACCATCATGGCGGGGTCGAAACAGGTCGAGGTGTCAGTGACGTTCTGCGAGAAGAAGATCCAGCCTTCGTTCGCCGACGACGTCCTACGAATGCTCTGCTCGACCATCTCCACCCTCACGCGCCCCGACTTCGTCATGGTGCCCGTGGTGCTCAAGGGCCTCGGCGACAGCTACACGACGCCGCGCATCCCTCTCGCCGCGCCCAAGCGCGAGAGCAGCGTCCTATCCCCCGTGCTCTCTGTAGACCCGGACCACGCGCGCGCGGCCCACAGCGTCATCGCAACCGCCTGGGACGCGGTCCTCGGCACGCAGGGCGTGCAGGTGGCGGACATCCGCTCGGTGCCCTTCTACGAGATCTGGGGCGCGCATATGCCGGCGGCCGAGCTCGCGCGCTACTACACGCAAAAGGTGCCGCGGATCCCGGGGCTCGAGCAGAACGTGTACACGACCGAGGAGATCATCGACCACCCGACCATGAACCAACAGTACGAGCTTATCATCGCCAAACAACAGGAGACCCAGCTGCGGCGCGGCCGCAGCTTCCTCAAGCGCACGCCCTCGCGCAACCCCTCGTCCTCCACGTGGGGGAAGAACCTGAGGAAACTGACTGTTGGCACCGGCGCCGCGGCGCTGAATGACCCTGCGGCGAACAGCCTCTCGGCGCCCCCGCGGCTTCACGCGCATCGCGGCCTCACGCCCCACGGGAAGGATTCGCTGGAGTCGCTCTCGACGTTTAGCAGTACGATTGATGATCGCGAGGGCCTCACGCCGCCTACGTCTGCCGACGGGGCGCATAAGAAGGCTTTTTATTAGGGAGTGTGATGGATTATAATTTAGGGATTTTTTTTACCAAGCTAAATGGCCAGGGTTGCGGAAGTTTGTTTCTTTTTTTGTACTGCTTCCATCCCCGTTTAAAGGGGTTTATGGTAGCCAATGTTCTGTTTTCTTCTCACGATATACCTAGACACAACGACTCATGGAAACGAACTCGCAAAGCATATTTAGGTTGGTAGGGATTCCGGAACGCATAGAAGCAAGGCGAAAAAGGGGGGCTGCAGGTTTTTGTTTCTGTTCGGGTTTGCTTGTTAGCGGTCGGTTGTTGGTCTATTCTACTCAAAACTTTAAAAGCAGAGCCCCCGCCCGCAAAACCTTAGTTTGGTCGGGGATTTGGTTCCTTCCCGCTATTCCTTCACTTCTATGATACCCGTTAGCTCGTTGACTTAAATAGATAGATGTCGTGGGCCGTTCGGTGAGGCGGAGTTTGTGTGCGTCATGGTGCATCGGGAGTATTATTATTTTTTGAATAGATAGATCTATGAAGAAGCAAATTTACAATTACCTGTTTTTCGTCCGTGCCCCTTCTTGCTATAATAAGCATTTGCTAGTGAACGAGACAGATATAAGAGAGGTCCTCGCTACTCTTAGTAGAGAAGGGCTAGGCTACCTCCCTTAGTAGCTAGGGCAACAGAACGACGGGGCCTCATTAGGAATAATTATGTGCTGTATCTCAACCGGAACAAGAACTTCGTATTTTATTTCAGCTGGAACTAACTTAGACGCTACATTTTTATACTTGGATTATAGGGAGTAGATACCGATAAGTCGACACCCGCGAGTCACTTTATAATGCAATACTCGATGCTTTATATGAATCCCCGCAATGTTCCCTACACAACGAAAGAAGGAGAGACAAACCTCAGTAGTGGGAGATATCTGTATCATCTAGTTTCCATCAGAGACTAGATATATAGGACGTGTTGTATTGGTGCCGGGCGGTAATTAACATGGGGGCAACAACTAAGTCTTCTTCCTCAACCTTCTTGCCATTGTTCTGCCGAATTTCGGCCTCCCTAACAAGCTGTTCGCTGCGGACTTTCTTCCGCATTTGTAAGTCTTGACTATGAGGTGAGAAATGAAACACTCTGTTAGCATGTCCCACCCTCCCCAGATGAAAGAGAAGAAAGCCAGGTGATGGACTCTGTTCTTCATTTCGAAATACTAAAATTTACTTACTTACCGATAAGACGCCAATAAAGCCGACATGCGTCCCTTGTCCTTGACATGGAGACACAGAGGCCTCGAACGATAGATGTTCCGCTGACACTCCTCCTCGGCTTTCTGGCAAGCTTTGCACTCGACGCAATTATCGTCGGTTTCGATAACGTAGCCATCTACATGCTCCATCGCGCATGGCATTCCTGCCAGGCTTGCGCGACAGGGGACGATGTATACTTTGCGATCGAATTCTCGGTAGCAATCGTAGCAGTGGTGAAACCCGACTTTCGACCAACACATGACTCTGTTGGTTTGCTGGTAATTGTGTCTGGGTGGATAGCTAGCGTATAGGGGCGTGAGCCTCTCTTCTGCTAATATGTATAGGAATCCTATTCTGATCGAAAACCCTAAAAGGTAAAAGATTCCGAGTGCGTAATCGACAGGCAAAAAATACAGGGTGGCAGACAATGTAGGCGAGGTATTTAATCGGTTCAAATCTGTCCTGGCCCTTAAAAGACGTAATTAATACAATCTCCAATCTACCTGACGAGCATTGAGTGTCATTAGGGAGCGCGGCTAGTTTTTATTCTACGCGAATCTTCTTTGTTTCTTTAAAGCCATTGTGTTTCATAAAAACAAGGGGAGTTCTGATACTTCAAATATGATCAAAGGAATAGAGGTGATCGAACTATATGATTTGCTAGTTCGCTATTTATCTTTTACGGTAAACAACAATGACATAATTTGTTGTCTTTGTATTTGAGGTTTGATCACGGCAATCAGTAGCGGTGTAAATCCGATGTGTAGGTATATATGCTTACTTGTCTAGTTCAACATAAATAATTAAATTTATTGAGACCGCCTCTCGTTGTAGAGAGGCTTCACTCTGTAATTCCCCCTTTTCCTGGAGAGAAATACTCTGTCTGCAGTTTTGAAGGGTCTCGAGGCAATGTTTCTGAGTTAAGCCGAGTGCTATGATAGACTTGATGCTGCCTAATAGAAGAGGAAAATATTAGGGTAGATAAACAGATAAAATGGATCTGAAGAGGCGAGGTTAGACGTACATTATAGCAAAGATTTCTAGGTGCAGCCTTGCAACTCTTTGGAGCGTGCCATCAGTATTTATAACTAGAGAATGAAGAATAATATTTCGTGAAAACAAAGAGGATAAGGTATACCTAGATTTTATTTCCCATCACGACATAGTATCGCCATTTATCTTTGCTTCTAAGTCTATAGTAGTATAACAAAGTATTAATAATCTATGTAAGCTTATCTAACGGGCGTCTTAACTCTAGAGCCCTTAAACTTGAGAAAATAAGACGATTACTAGCTAGAAGAGCTGGGTCGTAGGCTCGGCGCACTACCATACATAGATTTCTTTATCAACGGCACGTTGTTATTAGCTAGTGTAGCTTTGGACCGCTTTGTCCCAAGATGATGTTAATGAACGTCGACTCCTCCGCACGCCTCATTAAGAAACTCCCATCATAAGATTTATCTGTAATTAGAGACGCCTCCAGAAATTGAACCTTACCTCTCGTGCCCCGATTGTAGACAGACATGTTAGTCATCGTTGTGAAGGACTTTAATCTACGATGAGTATACGTTATACTTCTCAAGAGGCCGCTTCGCGCTCGGTGGTACCTGATATCACTATTAGTTCCTTTGGAGCGGCGGACGACACCGAGTCCTCCCGCCCTAGGTTCTCATATGGTGTGCAACTAGGCCTCGCGAGCCCCGACGTAGACGAACACGAAGATGCCAACTCTGCTGAAGCCGCTGACTGGTTGATGGAAGCCACAGTCGATCTTGGCCAAGACCTAGACACGTCGAAGAAGGAACTGGATCTCATTAAATTCATCCTCGAGGAAATGGAGCTACGGCCAAGGCCCGGGCGTAGGTCTAACCGCAGTCGAGAAGGGCAGGTTAAGCTCATGAGGGCGTGCCGGGAGTATTCCAGCTCCCGTTGCCATATGCTGCGAGAACGGCTCCGCCAAGTGCAGTTCTGGGCTCATGGAAGGATGATGGGACACCAAGTGCCGGAAAAGGCGCCAGACGAGGTCAGTTGCTTGTTTGTTCGGTGTATCATAACATTTTGAACAATTCTCCTGCATCCAGAAAAGAGGCTCAAGCATCACAGCTAACGCTAACTGGTGCTCTGAAAGTGGCGATTGGTAGATATTCAATGGCGAACGTGGCTAAACGAGCATGCAAGCAGCCATGTTAGTGGCAACCGAGTACCACCTCTGGAGAGCTCGTCGGACCCATCGGACGTGGCTGGGGGAATTTGGGGCCCGTTACCTCATATTCTTAGTGCTGATGTCTGGTTGAAGGATCTATGAAGCGAGCAAGGTACATAGGCTGATGACGAGGCCATAGAGTAGATGTATTAGCTTCTAAAAGTTTGTATGACTATATTCTAATTATCTAATATAACGTGGTGCTGTTTGAGATCTTTAAGAACTACCTATGTAGATCGACCAGCTGAGGTAGTCTACTTTCGTGTTGCATAACCCTGCTATGGTAGAGATAATAAAAGGTAAGGCGTAATAGTAACAATAGTCTTCCTTCCTCCCTCAACGGAAATGGCGAGGCTTAATGACTGAACAACCCCGAAAGATTGAGCATATTCGATATAAAAAAAGACTAGATGGTGAGCCAGAATTCAGTCAATACAATCAGCATAGTGAGTCGTCCTCACCTGCCCACGGCCCCAAGGCTTATGCAAGCGGTTATCTAGCGTCCTCACAACAAGTGCCGCAAGATGCAAAAGAATTCATTCCAACAGCTAACGATGGGAAGAGTATAGGTAGTGCGCCTACAGTACCTGCGCGCATCCCTTCGTCGGCGGCGCCGCCGTTGGTAGTTAAGGACCGATGCATCGGGTAGTTTCGCCGCACGTACAAGTTAGTGCAATCATGCGTTTAAGTCTTGAAGCAAGGTACGCACAGTGGCTTAAGAGGGCTCTGGCATCCCCGGGCTTGAAGCATTTGATTCGCTACTATCCCGTATGCTGTGCCGCATGCCATGATACACAACGTGATATTATCAAATAGAATTACCCACTAGGATTCTGAGTATTCGGCGGCTCGGTGGTGCCCGCGGACTAGTGCGTAGTGCTGGCAGTCGACTGCGTACAAGTGTACTTAAGTATCTAGTGTGTCTATCTAAGTAAATAATAACATTTGGGTAGCCTGCCTACATACATAACTACCCTTTGAAAATGATAGCTTCATGGAAAATGACAACCACATATAACATACATATAATGCTGCAGGTGTGATTGTCAAGCTTGCTTGCCTGCCTAGACTTGTTATCGCCAATGCTGACCACAGGGATATCAAGGATACCTTACCTACCTGATCCAGCCGTCTTGGGTATCATGACCAAGACAGTAGCCGGACCGACAAGAAACTGGATACATTATAGTACCATCCCATACCTACAAGCTACGAACCCCTGAATTTTTAGGACCTTTAGAAAAGTATTTACAAAGATAGCAACAAATTAGTCTAGCAGCCCTACAATCAGGTTTACACATAGGATACTGTAATCAGAGCACTATCTATCTACTAAATCGTGTTAGTACATGTATGCGCTGAATCTCCATTTTTATAAATATGTATATTAACAATAAATTCTCGTGGTTATATGTATATAGGTAGTAGTTTATATACCTAAAGTACTCTCTGTATGCTGGTACATATCTGGACCGAGCAGTGCATGGTCTTTTGATGGTCCTAACCAAGGGCCTGGGATGGTGGGTGTCAGCGGCGCCACTATGCACGCGAGCGAGCAACGTCTTTTCTGGAGCCTTTGACAGTCCGAACCTCTCCTCTACCATTTACATAATAAGAGCCTACCCCGCGACGCTTCCAGCAGCACGTCTAGGTGCCCCGTTTGCCTCGGCGAATAATGCTCTGAGCAAACAGCCAGTCTCCTCTCCGCAGTCAGTCAGCTGAGGCACTATTACGTACGAATAACTGGCATTCCCCTTATTCTGGGCAGATTTCGCGGAGTTCGTGGGCTTCATCCCCATTCTGGGGCTCTGCACTAGGTAGCCTAGATATCTATGCGTACAGAACGTCTTGGAAGAAATACACGCTAGCGCTTACTGCGTGATCCTGGCCCAAACGTTCACTTGTGGTGGTTTCTGTCGGTTCACTACCCCGAAATGTTTACCGGGCTTTTGCACTACGGAACACATGCCATATAAACACACATACTGTACTTACGTACACACATAAGTAGGTACGTATCCGTCGTCTTAGATCCTTATGTGGCGGGTGTGTTGGTTAGTTTTCATATGATTGGTGTGTAAGGCGGATGTCCCGGGTATCCTGGGCGTATTCTGCACGTACTACGGATACGTGTGTACATATAGGTACAGAGTAGGCATTCAGGAATCAAACCCTGCCCACAGCAGATACTACGTACAGTGCACTGCTGTACCTACGTAGTACTACGTACGTGCACAGCAACAGATGCGGTCGCAGCCGTTACACTACGGATGTCCTGCCCTGTCCCACTTGACGGCGTTATTGGCTTTTATTCACTCTGCCGGACTGCCGGTTACGCCGATGGGCACAGGTCACCCCTCCTCACGACGATAGCTTCGTATGGTCGGGGCTGCTTCGGGTGGTCCACAGCATCTTTCCAGAAGGCTTCCTTGCAATTCCTCCTTTCTGCCTAGTCTGACTATCGGCGTATCTTAGCCCCAAATGGAAGGTGTTTCAGCACCATAACCGACACGGAGGTGGCACTAATATCCTTGATGATGCTACAAGCCGTGCGGAGAATTTGGAAAGTCTCTAGAAGTTCTCCCGCAGTGGCTTCAGCCAAACTAACCATGTGCCAAGTGCCAAGTTGCTCTATGCGTACTTTATGTGCTATACTGCCGAGACGCTAAAGGGAGTGGTAAAGGTATGCGTAATTTTGAGAAGCTAAAAACGATGTCTTGGATGATTATGTATGCGTAGTATTAGTTGAAAATGAGAATCAGCTTCGCCGTTCCGCGCAATGTTCCCTTCCCGCCGCCATCACCACCACCACCTACAGCTATTATGCTACCAGATGAGAGCTGAGCCTTGCTAGCACATTAGCGTCCATAGCTATGCTACCAGAGATTATCATTTCACGGCTGCGCCATCGTGTAGCACTGTGTCCATCTCTATGTACGTACTTACGCATACATAGCCATGTGCAGCCTGACTACCTCTGTCGCCACGTGCAAGGCATGCAATCTTGGTTCTGCGTATGTCATCACGATTTAAACTCGAGCGACTACGCATATATAGGATGCCTGCATTGTATGTCTACATAGAGAATACATGGTATGGACGCAAGCGTCGTCAGCTTCGCAGTCAACGTTGGATGTTGCTGCGAATGGGGCGCCGCATGCCCCAACATATGATGCTGTAAAACGACCGGCGTTCATGATCGCGGATGATCAGTTACGATAGGTATCAGTGCACTTTCAGCAGGCTAGGCTACACTACATATAGGTAGCTTGTCTAACTGTCATTCTTCTCTTATCTGTCGCTGTGGAACTAGTTAGTACAACATATGTGTCTGCTCACAGACACTAAGAGCACCAACCCACTGCCCAATTAAGAAACAATCTACCCACAGTAGACGTTGTTTTGGTTTGCGTCGTGGTGCTACTAGACTAACTCGCTGCCAACTTGCACTAGGTGTATAACGATGTCTTAACAGACCCTTGGCTATGGTCTTGGAAGCGCCACGGCGTACGTGCCCAAGCCTTCGGAGTTGAGTTGATTAGTGGCCATACTCTCCCTCTTCTCCGGGAAGCCCCGAGACAATACTCTATGCGTATACCTATTGGGTATTCTGTAGTTAATTATAAAACTAGGTGGTTGTAAGACCTACATAGTATTATTAGCATGCTGTATGTATGCTGTAATGTATATTCCACTAAATATCCTTTATGGTTTACTATAGCTTTACACTATATCTTTGCTATAAGCACCCAGATCCATCCCAAGTCTCTCCATTTATGTAGTTGCTTGTAGTATCTCTGTAGTATTTGGTAGTTATTGCTGACATGTAGCTAATCCGAAAGGATGGACTCCAATGATGGAGCTTCCCTGATACCTACGTATACAGTATTCTACCGCAGGTATGTACATACAAGTATGTAGTGTCGAGTCCTCCTCCGAACCGATTCGGTGATGATCGGCATTGCAATCACACGACCCTAGCTTTACAGTATTAGCTTACCCAGCACTGCCAAGCTTGGTCTCGCCATTCCTTGCATGCTCTACCCATTCAGAGCCCTCAGTGAGCGGGATCGCTGATCCCCCACCTCGCATTTGCTCCCTGTCCTTGCCCAACAGAATGGGGCGGTACAGTATGATCCTCCCGAGATGCACGGTATCGACCGTTGCTCGCTCACTCACTTATCTCGCTACTCTGTACTTGCATGCCTGTACAGTACGGTAGGCAGGTAGATGGGATAAAAGGGTGTCGCATGCGCTCCCCTCGCGCATTGTTCGTTGCTTGTCTTGGATTACTTTTTTTATCCCTTCGTTTCCCATTCTTACGCTGCGGGGTGTCGAGTCTGTTTGACTGGACTCTACGAATCCCCTGAAAGGGCCAGCAGCCAACAATCTCTTTATAGCTTCACTTATTGTCGACCTTGGTCTTTATTTGCCTCCTCTTCATCCCTCCCCCGTCTGCTTACAATAATCCCGTCGCCGACCATGTCGAGTAAGGACGAGAAGGAGGGTAACTCCCCTCCGTCCTACAGCGCCGCCGAGGCCAACCAACCCGGCGCTGTACGCGACAATAATTTCTATACCCGAAATGGCTTGAACATGGAGTCGTTCAAGATGCGTGACTATGGCAAGGGAGTCGTCGAGCTTGATCGTAGCATGAAACCCCGACACTTGCACATGATCGCCATTGGAGGTTCCATCGGTGCTGGTTTCTTTGTCGGTTCTGGTAGTGCGTTAAGCACTGGTGTACGTATATACAATAGCTTTATGACACGATTTAGGTCATGTCGAATGCGCCTATTCAGCTACCTGACTTGCGGACGTGAGTTAACAAGAGACTTCTGCTCTAGGGCCCTGGTTTTCTCCTGATCGATTTCATTATTATTGGTATCATGATGTTCAACGTCGGTATGTCTTCATCACTCTTTACAGTCTTTCTTCGCTGGTTTGACTTTGACTACGCTGCTCTACGGCTGTGCGCCTGTGATCATCTCGATGCTGACTTTGTCTCAATAGTCTATGCCCTTGGTGAACTGGCTGTCATGTACCCTATCTCTGGTGGTTTCTACCTATACGCTTCTCGCTTCATCGACCCTTCGTGGGGTTTTGCCATCGGCTGGAATTACGTTGCGCAGTGGGCTGTCGTTGTACCTCTGGAATTGACAGTGTGCTCCATCTCCATTTCGTATTGGAACGCAGAAATTAGCCCTGCCGTATGGATTACTATCTTCTGGGTCTTTATCATCGGTGTCAATATCTTCGGCACTCTCGGTTACGCCGAGGAGGAGTTCTGGTCAGCATTGATCAAGCTGAGCGCGACGGTTATTTTCATCATCATTTCGTTCGTCTTGGTCCTCGGTGGTGGCCCCTCCACCGGCCGGTACAGCGAATATTATGGCGCACGACTGTGGTATGAGCCTGGTGCATTTGCCAATGGCTTCAAGGGTTTCTGCTCCGTCTTCGTTACTGCCGCCTTCGCCTTCAGTGGAACAGAGCTTGTTGGTCTAGCTGCTGCCGAGGCTACTAATCCCACGAAGTCCTTGCCTAGCGCCATTAAGCAGGTTTTCTGGCGCATCACTCTGTAAGCATCCCCATGCACACGTCTCCCCAGGTTTGTGTGCACATCTAACGAAATGATGGTAACAGGTTCTACATCCTCGGCTTGCTCTTCGTCGGTCTGCTCATTCCTTACAACGATGAGCATCTACTTGGCGCTAGCAACGACGATGTCCATGCCTCGCCCTTCGTGCTAGTCGGACAGTATGCCGGGCTTTATGGTTTCAATCACTTCATGAACGTGGTCATTTTGGTTTCCGTCATCTCTATCAGTGTGTCTGGTGTCTACGGTGGCAGCCGTACCTTGACAGCTTTGGCTCAGGAGGGTTATGCACCCAAGGCCTTCACCTATGTGGACAAGAGTGGCCGACCCCTGTTCTCGGTCATTGCTATCCTGCTCTTCGGTGCTCTCGCCTACGTTGACTTGGCTTCCAGCGGTCAGACTGTCTTCTCCTGGCTGCAGGCTCTGTCTGGTCTCGCTGCTTTATTCACTTGGGGCTCCATCTGCCTTGCCCATATCCGTTTCCGCCACGCGTGGGCTTATCATGGCCACAGCCTCGACGAGATTCCATTCAAGGCTGTGGGAGGTGTTTGGGGATCATACCTCGGCATAATCCTCATTTTCTTGGTCCTACTTGCTCAAGTAAGTCTACTTCTTTCTCCTTGCAGCTAACTAAACTTGCGCCTTACTAACGACCTCTCCTAGTTCTACGTAGCTATTTCGCCGATTGGAAAGAGAGTTGGCGATGCCGAGAGCTTTTTCAATACCTACCTTGCACTTCCCGTTGTTCTCGCGTTCTGGCTTGCCGGTTTGGCGTGGAAGCGAAAGGGCTGGATTCGCACTGCTGATATGGACGTGGATTCTGGTCGCCGTGAACACAACTGGGATGAGATCAACGCTTGGCGCCAGCAGCTTGCCGCGATGCCTGCTTGGAAACGCCTCTACCATACCATATTCTAAGACTATAGTAAGGGGGCTTTAATAGCTTATTAGAAGTAGCGGGCATAGAAATAATAGATTTTTAGCATTTACGTGTATATCCTTGGTACATCGCCATGTATATTCACTACGCGAAACCTTCATCTTAGGCCCGCTGAATAAAATATCACTTAATTAAACAGAAGGAAAAGGATCTCTTCACCTACCTCTCATGTGGCAGGCTGCGTGAACTCTCCACCCTTGAACATGAAGGAATTAGCATTTGGCAAGCTACCACTACGATTACTGGGATCCCGGAGGCGCTTAGGACCTACAAGGCTCAATTTATTATTCCGGCACGCTGAGCACTTTTCTCCCCGAGGATGCATAAAAATGTATTTTGAAGTCCCTAATAAATGTTGTTTCATTTTCTCAATTGCTATCTAGAGGATGCAATTGCATATTCCTTCTAATATGACAGTGATCCTTCACCCCACCCAATTTGGGATTTCTTATCTACCCCAGCATTCGTTTCTCGATCGAGGACGATCACTTCTAGAAGTAGGTAGACTGCATTAACAGCATACCCAATTGAACTACTTAGATACCTACGCAGTAACTGTACAGTATGAAAACATATAATGCATGTCTACAAAGTCCACTAAAAATACGTGCGTAAATCTTATGAACCCATTAAATGTGCCCCGTCCTCGCTGTACGCAGTATTGAGTATAATCTAGAAACAATATTACAAGAGATATACATACACTGTATCCATGTCCAAGACGTAAAGGCATCACAGCTTGCACCATATTAGAGAAAATACCTTCATGGCTGGCTCTCCATGATAGTATAAGAGGCCACCAACTACTCGTAGTTGAAGTCGGCCGATTGTGGGTCACCACCTATTCTCATTGACGAACTACCTAACGTAGTAAACGAAAGAGGTTGAGTCACACAGGGCTTGAAACTCTAAGTAAAGCCATCTTAGAAGCTATGTCTGCACATAAGCGGCGATGTCCCTTGAGAAACCAACCGAGGATCAAACCTTAGAACAGCCGGGAAGCTCTAAATCACGTAGGCAATCAAGCGATCATTACTCGAAAGCGAGACGGCGAGGCGTTCCCGAGGCTTGAACTATCGACGCCTTTGTGATGAGGCAGATTTGATTGATACCATACAATATCGAGCTGATTCACCCATGGACCATCCGTTCAGCTGATGCTTCGATCATACATGCTTCTTAGGGATATAAGATGCTGTGACTTGTTCACCATCTACGTAGGCTTGAACGCTTCCACCCACGTACCTACTTAGCCTCCAAAATCACTATCAATCTCTCGATAGTTTTCGATGCAAAATGATAAACTCCATTGTAATACTCACGGCTCTTGCTGCGTTAGGCTCCAGTCTTGCGGCGGACAACTCTCCGTATAACACACTACGCCAATGCTCATCGAAGGCCTCGACACCTTGCCAATGTCCCGTTGGCACCCAGTACTTGGAGTGTGTTACGGTTGGTGTCATCGGCGCGGACGCATTTGATGTGGGAGATCTTGTGAATGACTGTAAGCGTCTACGCATGTGATTGAAGATATAAGCTAAAGCTGACTCGGTGCAGTCTACAACATCTCATGGCAGCTGGGCGCGAAGCCGTACAAGACACAGGGGCCCAATAACAAGGTCGGGTCCATTCGTTCTGTACGATACCCACTGGTCCCTTCTGGGAGTAAGTAGGCCGCAGGACCATCTTCAGGGACAATATTTAGTTCCTTTTCGAGCCATTCTTGTCTTTATATCCTCGTATCTCTCCGTGGCAACTATGCCTTCCACCTTAAAGGATCATCTCTAACATCGGGTGTTGCAGTTGAGGACGTTGACGAGAGGGTATGTGCATAGAAAATATGTATCCTACCTCGAAAAGCATTATGCTCGTCCTCGTTATGCGTATTACAAGTCGGCTGACCCATGATTGCTCGTTAGTTGGTGGCTCGTAGAGTCGCAAGCGACGGTTCCTTTACTATGGCCTTCGAACAGGTCCAAGCTCGTATTCCTTATCCCAATGGAACGTAAGTAAACCATATAGCTTGATCTTCTCCCCAATACCTTAGTTCTTAGCATCATCACAAAGCCAAAGGCTCTGCCCACTCAAGACATCTTGCCGGCGGTCTCTGCATTCATAAAAAACTCGCTCAAAAATGAGTGATATTGCTGACGCTCAGCTTGACAAAGTGGCGTCTTTGCCGGATGGTGGGGTTCGATCTCAGGAATCGCTGCTACTGGCGACGAAACAATTGTCACATGGACTAACTGGGCATGCGAAACTGCTCATATTCGTAGTAAGTTTCTACCCCATCCCCTCTGCTTTGTACTCAAAACTTCATGTTCAAAGACTCCTAACTGTGTGTAGATTTCGCCGGGTTTCACGAGATCTCATTCAACAACGCCACCAGCATTCTCACTGCGCAGGGGAAGGTCCGTGGAACCAACGTCAGCCCCTCCTCAGCTCAATCTTTCTGATGGACCAATGCTGTATCGTTAGTACTGGTTAGAGTTGTATGACTTAACGTTTGAAAGTAATGTGCTTGTGGTATTGATATTAGTTAGCGATTCTATTTCGTTCAGTTGGCCTTAGTTATCGGTTCTAGTATTCAAGTATGGGTACGTGAGTTGCATCACTCAGGATCGTTAATCTTATCTTAGAAATATTAGAGAAATATACAAGAGCCAGAGACATGTATATGAAGCTGTGAGTTCGTGCTAAGTTTTGCTGTTCTTGTACCTCTTGGAAGGAGAAGCCATAACATATTTATCTGGCCTGGGTCACCGAACGAGTTTATTTTCAAAATGACACCTGATAGCTAGAAGAAGTATTAAACAAAAATCAATAAAAGCGAGAATACCTAACTCTAAGGCCACAGCAGCTAGAGGAGTACTATAAAAGACGGAATTCACTGCACTAATAAATACAATCCCTGGGGCAGCTGATAAAGTGACTTCACTCTATAACCCCCTTTTACCCTTTTCTTCTTAGCTATTTACTAGTATCTTATTCACTCTGAAACGAAGTCCTTGATGCTCTGACTGAACATAATAAAAAGCATACCTGTTTATGGCAGAGCTTATGTCTGGTGGAAGGCTTTAGGCTTCATATCCTAGCACCTCTCAGGCTCTGTCCCACAAGTGAGTCTAATAGTGTAGCAAAAACGAGAAGCTCAAACAGTAAACTATTTTAAGAAGAAATAAGCGAGAAGATACCAATTTTTGACACCAATAAGCTATTATTATCAAAAACTGACGGGGGCGTATTTTGCTTACACAAAAGATAGTATCTATTTCAAAAGGCCTAATCACATTCCTGTAGGCGTATTAGCTAACTAGTAAGCGGAATACGATAACAAGCCACTTCGCGTGTTGTTATGGTAGCGATTTATACAAGTTGTTCCTGATATCAAAGTTATAAATGTCAAGTATACGAGGACATGCAGAAAAATGGCACCGTATTCTAGACTACTATTTATCATCGTGAGTCCTATTATCCTTAGACTAACACTGTCGTACACTTAGGTGGTATGCAACAAGATCCTTTTAGATTATCTCTATCTATTAGGCAACTCGCCACTAGGTAGCTATAAAGATAAAAGCAGCTAACATTGTAACTCAATATTGAAATTGGCCTGACGTTCTAATAGGGGTGTCTTCAATATTACGTCGCTTACAAATATATTTTAGCCTAGCCACATACACAGCAACATCTACCATAGAATTACATATGCCTTGAACGAGTTTCGACTAGACATACTCAGTACATTTGAATAGTGAATAAAATTATTTTCAAGTGTAGAGTGCAGTATCCACCAAAGATATCAAATTGAAGATGTGATACCTACATGTACCGACTTTAGTGTACCTACGCTAGATAGGCGCGCTGCCGGTAGACGGCTAGTGTCCGGCAAAGGCGTACCCCTGTAAAGCCAGGCTCAGTCCCCTGCGGACCCCCACGGCATGACTGTATCATAAGCCATTTACCGTTACCAGGTAAGAAGTAAGTAACAACATCCAACCACTACTGCAACGCTGAGCGAGGACCAAAAGGAGCTTCTACTGATGCTACAATGCTATCATTACCTTCAACAGGTATCAGCAGATTGGTGCTATAAGTTAGACATCTTAAACGCCGCCATATTTGTTTCATAATGGTACCCGTATTGTACTGACAATTACTTGCGTGCGCGCCATCAATTTCTCAAATCTTTGCTCACTGCCAAGCACTTTGCTAAAATTTAGTCCTTGTCAGAGGGCGCAAGGTACCTGTTTATCATGCAATATTAACTGGTAAAACATCTCGCAATAATTGGGACTTTTAGGTATGTTAGCTACCAACAGCTAAGATCTCGGCAGAGGCTGAGTTGTCCCTCGATTGGTGAGCTGAACTGAAAACAGGGTTGAAATTAGGAGAGATTGTTATTCGCTCATATACTGTATTGTTCTTAGGTGCTAATAACGAGCTTTCTAGAACTCTCTAAATTAGCAAGTAGTATTCTTAAATCTCTGGTTTCTTAGAGTTGGCCGCTGGGGCTCTGGGTTTCTTATAATTCATACAAAACCATTGGCGCTGTGACCAAGACCGTACGATAGGCATAAACGGTACAACTAGGCGAATGAGATGACAATAGGTAATGTGAAGGCTGATATGGGCTCTAGGTCACTACTCTCCTGACTGACCCTTAAAAGGAGAGGGCACATACAGAGTGTGAGACAAGCTTAGGATAGCAGTATACAATTTTAGCAGAAATGAATGAGCCGAACATTACGGCGCCATATAAAGCGAATCAAATATAGTGTTGTCGTTAGAGGAGTGAACTGATATCTACTCGCATGGAAAGTAAAGGCAACGATGCTCTACCTAACATATCAGGGCGCAGTATTCATACTAGAGATAGAAGGATTGGCGATTAACTACACTCGAATCATTAATATCTCAGACAGGGCAACATCAATGCGAATGCCGAATTAGAGCTTGTAGAAATCATTATAGTAGTAAGTATGAAAATCATCAAGCACCTTCGTAGCGGAAGGCAACTCCATCCTATACTACCTATAACCCTCAGTCTCTCTGTACGTACACATAGGTACAATTATCTATAGCAACTGTATAAAGAGAAGATTCTCGTAGCTGATGTGTGTAAAGCCTCGACTGCAGGTCTATGGCAGTAGAACGATCAGATTTCATCTTAGTACGCTACATCCTCTCACAACTTCATATACCGGTGTCATATCAACCAAGTCAAACGCCACACCAGGCTCGCTACTTCTTTCCTGTTTGAACTATTGGCTTGTTGTAATCGCTTACATACATCGACAAGGTAAGATAGTCATTTCCAACTCAGCACGTACATGTATCCCCCTACCTTCCCCCCGCCCCCTCCACCTCCTCAAGAAGTGTTGCAAGCAAGGCGCCCCATTCTGCTTTCTCGCTGCGCCGGAACGCGCCATTCGTCTTCCTCGACTCGACAACGAGCGCCTCGTCATCGCCGCCGCGGAAAAACGCCAACACGCCCCCCTTCCCATCCAAACGCGCCGTGAGCCGGAAGTAGTGCTTGCCCAGCTCGTTCGCCTTGCGCACCGGCATGAAGCGCAGGTCGTTCTCCTGGCACCAGTTCTCGACCTCGTCGCGGAATGTCGGCTCCGCGACCTCGATGGGCGGCGGAGGGGGGGCCTTGGGCCGTTTCTCCTCCTCGAGCCTCGCTTTCTCGCGGCGGGACGGGCCCGAGGGGCGCGCGGGGTGTTTCTCGGGGCGGGGCAGGTGGCGCTTCGCGTCGTCGCCGAGCTCGAGCGCCGTTTCAATGAGGGCCGTGCCTCTTTGGAACTCGGCCTTGATGCTTTCCTGCGAGGCTATCTCGGGCGGGAACACCTCATCGTGCCACCACTCGAACCAGGCGCCGATCTCCTCGTAGTTGGCCTCGTCGCTCGTGAGCCACTGGTGCAGCACATCGTGCCACATAGGGAAAACCTCGGTGACGACGACTTCGGCTATCATGGAGGAAGAGATGACGTCGACCCACTTGACGACGCCTTGTAGCATGGGTAGATATGGCTCCTGGTCCCCTGGATCAACGCGGAAGTGGGTGCGTAGATAACGGCCCATGCTAGGGAGAATGTGATGCATGACAAGAGGTTTCCATTGATCTTGTGCTTTCGAAGGGCGAAATACATCCTGCCACGGTTTTAGGCCGGGAACGACTCCTTTGTCGAACTGCCAAGTATCGATGGTTTGTCGGAATTTCCGCCTGACATCGGAGACTAGGCCTGTGCCTTTGGGTTCTAGATGGTGTGGGGGTAAATGTTGGAGCCAGGGAAATAACCACAGGTGTGGTAATGTGCTTCGCTCCTTTTTGGGCTTCCAGCTAGCGATAGCGTTTTCGAGTCTCCGGACCACTTGCTCTAGCAACTGGGAGCGAACGAATGGAGGGAATAACTCCTCCCATTTATCTAGTATGGTGAGGAGGGGTGTCGCATCGTGGACATGCCAGGTCTGCGATATGGTGGTAGCAAGTTTAGGAAAGACTAGTTTGTATATCATGCTCTCATAGGGTGTAGTCGACTTCACATAGAAATGACTTGAGCCATCTACTTCGCCGTGGCCCCATTTAGAGACGACGCCTGCATTTGCCGCCTTGTTTTCTACACCAAGTAGTTTTTTAATGCTGAGGAGATCGTTGGCCAAGTTGCCTAGATTAGGGTCTTCTAGGGGCTGCCAGCCTTGAACGGCGTTGGCAAGAAATGGGTGAATACTCGCCACGGCAATGCCAGATAATTCCTCGTTATAAGTTGGGGCAGAGGCAGAGGCCTTTTGGAGCCCGGCGATGATAGGATCCCACTGCTGGTCTCGTGCCGCTTGGCAGACCTCATCGAGGACAAGGGAGAAGATTTGGAGCGACGAGAATTCGCTCTCTAGCTCGTCTACCTCTTGTTGGCGTTGGTGGGCCTCCATATCTAGCCACGCCTTCCTCTCTTCTAGTGTCTTCCATTCCTCCACGAAGGCGGTAAGATCGCCCTGCGCTCGCCTTGCTAGTTTTCGAGCCTCGGTCTGTTCCACTAATTCAGTCCCTGCCGTCGGGGTCAGGAGGCCGGAACCAGAGGTAAGCAGCCTCTGGTCACGGCCGGTCATATCTAGGATGGGGGCAAACGCCTCGGGTATGTGGAGCCCCGGCGCAGCTTTCTGGATGTCGCCAACGGTCATATATTTCGGTTTAGAGCGTTTTGGTGTGCTCACAGCGCTCCCCGAACCACTGTCTGCAGCCTTCTTCCTCTCTCGCTTTCCCTCCTTCCGTTCTTCATCGGAATCCGGGACATCCTCTCCTCGCAAACGGGCCTGTCGTTTCTCTTCCTTGATTTCCTGCCGTGATTTCTCCCGCACGGTACCGAGACCGACGTTACCCTGCGGGCGGAGCGTTGCTTCGATGATGCTAGCGCGACCTTGGGCATCGGCACCGAGACCCTGTCCCTCGACGTAGCCCATCTTGGCCATCATGCGCGCGGCGAAAGATTTGGCCTTGGAACCGCCACTGCCACCGAAAGCACTCGGCTTGGGAGCTTGGGGTGCTGAGGATGACTCGTTGCCGGCAATGTTCGGGTCGAGGACAGGCTCCTTCGCCGAGGACGGGACGAAGCCTCTCCCCAAAGGGGTGCTACCATCGTATTTTGTCTTTATGCTATTCGACCTCTTGCTGGGTGTACTCCCGAAAATGTTTGGAGCGGCTTGTGGTTGTGAAGTCTGGCCCCAGCCAAGCCCACCAAGCCCCTGCGCTGATGAACTAAAGCCCAAGCCAACTCCAGCCATGTCTTCGTCTTCATCCTCATCCCCCTCGTCCGCGTCCTCTTCTTCGCCTTGTTGTTCTTGTCCATACCGTGCAGCGCTTTCTTGTTGTGCGCCGAGGCCAACGCGGCCAGTAGACGCGTAGTCGCTATCATCGTTTTCATCTTCATTGTCCTCGCTTTCGTCCCGGTCTTCGACTGGGTGCTGGTCCAGCTTTTCTTGGCCAGCGGAGACGAAGGTGACATTCCTGTGCCGGAGATCCCTCTTCGACTTCCAGCGCCTGTTGGGCGCATCGTCATCGTCGCTATCGTCGCCGAATATGCCCAAGGCAGCACTCTCTTTCGTGTTGCGGCCGGTTTTGCGGCGTTTGCGAGGGTTGAAGTCGGCAAACTCGTCGGCTCGGGGGTCAACAGATGGCTGCGTTAGACCATCGTTGTCGCTGTCATCGCCGTCGGAGGACGAGTAGGCTGCAGCATCGGCCTTCGATATACCGGCATGGTTGAAGGACATGTTGGAATCGGTTACGTTGTCCGCCCGGCGATCGCTAGTCGCGCTGCTCGTGGTCGCGAATTGGCGCCGATAAGAATATTGATTCTACTATCAGGGCAACCTCGGTAGGAACGTGCAAAAGGGGATATATGTTATTATCCATATGAGAAGATGAGCGGCTGTTGCTGCATCGCGTTTGGTGTTGAGTTAGGCAACAGAAGAAAATAAAAAGTTGCTGAAGCGTCTAGGTATGTAGGTCTATTTCAGGGTATCTATCTATCTGTAGGTACCTAGCGCACTGTATTGCACCCCAGTCGCAGTGGATGGATACTGTGCTAAGGTACCCAAGTTTATACCTACCTACTACCTAGGTAGGTAGTGAACAACAATACCTATTAAAAGACGGTGACCAACATCACCACAAGTCAAGTCACCTTTACTCATATAATTCCCTCTAGAACATATTAATATTAAATCACCATTACTTCCTATTTTATATGCCTTGTAACATGAAATATGAGTACCATGCTTATTGAGAGTGAAAGTGAGGAGATTGGTACACCACCTTGGTAGGCCACATCTTTTTGATTAGCTACCTATGCCAATGTGAGTCCAGCTGAGTTGACCATGTGTTAGCGAGTGAGTCTAACGGCTATTGTATTCTAATTGGCGTTTTGGATGGCCTCACTGCTTCTTGACGCCCTCCATCCATTCCTTGGTCCCTTTAGCACCGTCGTGGGCCTTCTTGAACAACCTCCGCTCCCATTCCTCGAGGCCGCGCAGAAATTCCTCTCCTGCGCCGATGCCCACATCCTCGGCAGCTCCCGCCTTGCCGGCGTGTAGAGCAATATCCGCAGCCCTGGTGACAAAGGTGCGTCGTAGGATGGCGCAGATCTCCTTCTCTTCGAACAGATCGAGCATGCGCGTGCTTAGGCCGTAGAAGTTGTGGCACTGGTCGCGCAGCGGCACGGCGCGGGGGTCGGCCTTGAGGGCGGACATGACCTCGTTCGACAGAGGGCGCGGGAGGTTCAGCGACACGAACGACTTGGCGTCTTCCTCGCTGCTGCTGCTGCTAGGGGCTCTGTTGGCGAGGGCGAGCAGCTCGGCAAGCCATAGCGGCAGGCCGATGGTCGTGCCGTTCTTCAGAGGCTGGGCGGGGTTGTTGTCGAGATATCCTAATTCGGCGACGTCGAGCTCGAACTTGCACGGCACTTTCTATCGTGGGGAAGCAAGTCTTGTGTTAGTAGACGAACATGAAGAATGGTAAGAGGCGTAGGGTAGTTGGTACCTCGGCGTCAGTCAGGATGGCATCTATATCGTAGTAGGACATGTTGCCCACACTATCTCTCTACGGCTCACAGTTGGTCATGCCCGTACAACTAGACTCATAACGTACCCGAGGTGGTGGTGGTGATCCGGGGTTGTGGTTGAAAAACTACGATCTGATGGATGCGCTGCCAAAGTATCTCAGGGAAATGCAGACGCGCCGCGCTCAGGTTAGGTGTCAGAGGTAGGTACTCTATACAGTTGGGGTTGTCGAGCTTCTGAGCGCGGGGCATCTTTTCTTGTCTTCTGCGTAATTACAAGTCCGTTGGAGAATTCATATACACCGTAATTGATAATAGCTGTCGGAGCGCTATCGGAACATCCGATAACTACCGATATCCCCGAAAGTACCTATCTATGTGCGAGTTAGCTTAGGTAGCTCTCCCACTTATTGACATCATTGTCAGAGCTACGTAGGTACATCCATACACCACCACCTCCGCCTGCATCTAATTCATTTGCTCTTCACGGCCAATTCCACCTCGAATGTGTTCGTGATAATATACACCAACCATTTGACCAATTCAATTCCATCGGATCCGACAAAAGTCCTCACGATGGCTGCCACCCTCTTTCGCGCCGCTCCGTCTGCCCGCGCAGCACTGCGGGCAAGCTCCATGAAGCCCGCCGTCGCCGCGCTCGCCAGCACTTCCTTCGTCCGCGGCAAGGCCACATTGCCCGATCTGCCCTGTAAGCGAGAGAAGATACTTCGTACATGATGGCATCGACGTAGCTGACACGCTTGCCACCGACCATCTTAGATGACTACGGTGCCCTCGAACCCCACATCTCGGGCAAGATCATGGAGCTACACCACAAGAACCACCACCAGACATACGTCAACGGCCTCAACGCCGCCTTGGAGCGGATCGAGGAAGCCAATTCTAAGGGGGACCAGTCCAAGGCCGCCACCGTCGCGCCGTTGCTCAACTTTCACGGCGGCGGCCACATCAACCACAGCCTTTTCTGGGAGAACCTGGCCCCGGCGAACAAGGACGGCGGAGGCGAGCCCGGCGGTGCTCTCAAGGTACGTTACCCTCTGCTGCTCTAGCCGTGACGATCGATACTCATCAAAGTCTTGCTGCTGACTGGACCTCCGCAACCCACTAGTCGGCCATTGATCGCGACTTCGGGTCCTTCAAGTCTCTCCAGAGTCAGATCAACGCTGCTCTAGCCGGCATCCAAGGCAGCGGCTGGGCCTGGCTCGTCAAGGACAAGGCGGCTGGCACTCTCCAGGTCGTCACTCGAGCTAACCAAGACCCCATCACGGGTGCCTACGTACCCCTCCTGGGTATTGATGCCTGGGAGCATGCCTACTATCTGCAATACCAGAACAGGAAAGCCGAATATTTCAGTGCCATCTGGAACGTCATCAACTGGAAGACTGTTGCTAGTCGCCTAGAGAAGGCTTGAAGATGCAGGTTCGTTCCAGCGTAATTGCGCATGTACGTATGCATGTATAGTAAGGGTAGGCAATGAGAGCTCGTGTCGTATCGTTGTTTACATATATAACACTGTACGTCCGCAGCCCTGTCATGAATGGCTGTTTCTTATGGCATGTCGAACAATGGCTATAAATGAAAAGAAAGAAAGAAAAGGGGGTGTGCAATAAGCACTATCAAATGCAACGAAGCAAATGAGAAATGTCTAAACTATTCGCTAGGTTGGAAAATGCGCCGTATGTGATCTATGCATATACATAACGGAGAGAGGCAAGCTGGCCGGTGAAGAGGTAATACCTATGTAAATTGGTCGAAGAACGCTCAAGTCAGACCGGCCAAGGTAGACTAAACCGTAAGCCGTTTACATTACCATATTGCTGACGAAGGGAATATACTTGATTAGTTGGTCTTAGTAGTCGCTCGTACATCATGGCCATCTTACCCTAAGCAAATGACAGAGTATAAAGTAGGTATCAACAGCCAATTTTCAACCTCGTGCATTTTCATAGAACCTGTCCCTGCTTTCGATGCTACCGTCTCTATGTTGCTACTTGTATAAGAGGAGGCGTGCTTTAGGATACATGTTGCTGACAAGACGCTTAGCTGACGAGATAACTAAAGCGAACATGAGATGAGGATAGATAGATAGTTAGGCTAGGCAACGAATGAAGCGAAGGACCTTGGCATCGGCGCTTTGCGTCTGCAAACAAGGAGTGAATCTCAGAAGCGCCCATGTTCTAACCGGCGCATACGGGACGTCCATGGTAAAGAGGTACACACACATAGAATAGAAGAGACAGGTATTGCCGAGGTCCGACTACGGAGAACAAATAGACGATCTTCGCGAGAGGTAGTGAGCGAAAGCCGAATACTGGGCATACATCATAGTATAATTCAGATCCATGTAGAACACAACAGAAACGCGAAAACAGAAGAATCCACGCCGTCTTCGCTAGTGACCTCTGCCCTAGCTACGCCATAGACTTGTAGCTAGCGGCAACAGCGCAGGCATGTAACCAGCTATCGACTCCCGTACGTACATACTTATATATGTACTGCACGTCGTGTGTGTGTGTGTGTGTGTGTGTGTGCCGTACCCGGTGTAAGTAAGGAGACGCCAAGCCGTGGGGAAGCCGCCCGTGTCGAAATGCAGATCCCGATTCAAATACCTACGTGCCGGTAACACCATGACACTCATCAATCCATCAATCGGCGATCCACTGCTCTTGATAGGACCTATAATAGTGTATACCTACTTAGGTGTAGGCTTGGCGGGCCTCTATGCAGTCTGTCTTAGCAGACGTATACGAATAAGAAAGTGAGAGCGTCCCGAAGTATCGCTGGGCGAAGACTGAAATCGGATGAATTGCTTGGTAGACGTGGAGCGGACTAGCCGAAGTAGAAACCGGATCGGTACCGTAAAGGCCGGGGTTGTGAATAGTGGGATATGAAGGGGCATATACGGTAGTACCGAGACGAGTAGTTTAGTTTTAGTTGATGACTCATCCCGGCTTCATAGAGGTCATTCAAGTTGTCAAGGTACATACGATACACAAATCATGTTTGAAAGCAGGGCATAAGAGAGAGCCGAAGCGGTGTGCGTGCGTGTTATCCCCACGATTTTCCCAGAAATGTGGTGGTATGAGAATGTCGCCCCCTGCAGACCTTCAAACACGCCATCTCGGCAATCCGCTGGGTTCCGAAGAATATTTACAGGAATATATGATGAGGTTCGTGCTCCCGTACCGAACCATGTTGCCGATTTTCCCTACTATTTCGATTACCGTGCCCGAGTCATACTTGCTTGTACCTGGGGCGACAACAGGACCGTCTCGTGGCTCCTCAGAATTACAGGAAGTCTGGGAGTTGACCGGTATCGAATAGTGGAGTGAGTGTAATGCATGAATTCTATAGCAGGCATATGTAACCGAAGTATGGGTGTAAATGAATGAATATTCGGTAAGCCATCTGATTCGCGGCTATGAAATCGATCGGGCGAACAAATAAGCGCTGCCTGCCAACTCAAGGCATCTAACTGTGTATTTATCACCCACACATTGCAAATGATAAAGAAACTAGACCCTGCATAGGTAGTCGAAACACCATCTGTATGGTGTAGTAGTATCTATCTATTAAGTACCGTAGACTAGACATGTGCTGGCACCATCGTCGCCGCTCCCGTTTCCGCGGTCTGCGGCCGCCTCAGAAACTATACACAGTACGTACATAGTAGTTTGCGGTAGATAGAATAGCAAGTTCGTCAATAAGCTATTCCTTATAGGCGAGCCCCACGATGGGATCCCCCGACCATGATGTATGATCACTCGACTCACACGTCATGCCTATAGCAGCTTAGGCCATCTTGATCAGACCACAGGACCACATTCGCTACAACAGTGGATAATCGCGTCACTCACGAGTCGCGAGTGAGAGAGTACCTTGGGTAGGTAGGCAGACGGGCCATGATCACGCCTCAATATAGGTACCGAGCCCGGTGACGGACGGGGAGGAGGGGGGATGATCCCTACCGTACTATCTAATAGATAGCCGATTGACGAGACTTATATCGATTTGACAGCCGTAAGTACATATAATATGGAATATACACAGACTAAATACCTACTATCTACAGAGTACGCATGTTATATACGCTATTATAGTACTGTACCACCATCATGCTTACTTAGGTAGTCTAGCGTATGCCACTATCTACCCATAGTCACTTTTTAACTGCACATAAACATCCACTACAAGCCTACAACATGGTACTTTTGGTGTAGTTTGGTCTCGGTAGTTGGGGGAGGATCTGCAAACATGCAGCGTGCCCAGCCAGAATTACCGACAAAACCCTGGTGTGTCTAATCCACATGTTAAACCCATCCAGGCAAGCCGGGGACGCAAACGTACTTACATACTCTGGGTAGATACAGCATAGGCAGCATACATACAGTACATACATACATACATACATACACATATGTAGATGGTGCTAGCACGCGACCAACCTTGCTTGGGCGGGCAACATAAATACCTCTCGTTCGAGGCTCTGTCCTGTCTCGCCTACGCTTACCCCTCGCCATGAGCGCGAGCAGCCGACCAGTTAGTTTGGTTTGCCATGCGGTGTTTTCACGACGAGCCGGCGCGCATGCAGACCGCATGAATGAAACTCGTAACCGCTCTCTCTCGCGCTTTGCCTCCGTAGTAGGTTTAGTGTATGCCGTAAATACACTTTGATTATCCGCCGCCGCCGCCGCCGCCGATTAGATCCCTCTTCTTACATGCCCTCTTACCTACATACACACTAGACTAGATAGATAGCTGAGAACTGACGTATCTAAAACTATAGTCGAGGATTTCAGTAAACAAACAGAACGACATAGCGTAAGCAGGTAAGAAACAGCGCCACGTTGTCTCGATATTGCGCCTCGTCGCGGTACGACCCTACCGCCTAACTTGACGCTTGGCTTCCGCCCTGCATCTGTCGGTATTTTGGCCCCTCTCTATAATTACCCAACGGGTAAAATTACCTGGGCAGGTAAGTAAGTAAGAGAGACAAAAAAACAAAAAAAGAAAAAAGGATAGGTCATCATCTCACCGGTAAGCTCAGCATCGTCGTCTTCAGTTTCATCGCAGCCTACCGAAACATCTACACATATGGGCATAGTCGATGCATGATGCCGAGTCAAGTATAGAACAGGACGAAAGAGTGAGCAAGTCGGTATGCAATGTCATCATCATTAGGTAGGTATAGTGATACTACCTTGGTATACCGACTGACTCATGCCACTAGACCACCTACTTAATGTATGTGACATCCCCGGATTGGATTGGGTTGGATTGAATTAGATTAGATTTCTGGCCTGGGCAACTGACCGATTGGGCACAAGGGGAAGTAGTTTCACATCGTAAATATCACATCCTAGGTATTCCCGACCCTCCTCTGCGACGCTAATGCAACCCTCATGCGGGCGTCTCTCTCTCCCTCTGACTGTTGTCTGTCTGTGTTTTTTTTTTTCCTTTTTGTCGTTGCTTTTGGTGTTGCCCATTTAAGCTTTTGATCATATTTACTCGGCATAGATCTACGCCACGGGGTCCCATCCGCTTCCATAGAAATACCCTCGCCTCCCCCACGTAGACCCTAGCTGATGTCTCTCCCGAAAGCCATCAAAATTCGACATTTTGAAGCTTGCTCGTGATTCGGAATCGAATAAGCCTGTTGCGTGCTTCTCTATCCCGGACTTGAAGTTCGCATAGCCGGCCTTGAATAAGCCTCTATTCTTCTTTAATTTGCGAGCAAATCATACGCAGCGCAAGCCGCCATTTACGCGTCAAATAAGAATAGCAGGGCCTATTTCGCAAGTATTGCAACTCTGTCTAGTCTCTCAAGTCAGACTTCAGAAAAATCTCGGATACAGCCTATTCACATAACCATCTACCGCCATCCAAGATGATCGACGACATCGATGCCATCACACCCTGTCCCATCGGGTCCGCACCGTCGACAGAGACGATGAGCCCGATCGCCGACCTCCGAACCACCAGATCCGCCTCGCCGAGCTCCTTCCGCTCGTCGGTCGACATCAGCCGGCGCAGGGCCTCGGTCAAGGCGCTGGAGGAGGGGACAAACGGCGACCCGGAGCGGCTCTGGATGCGGATGCTCGCTCTCCAGCGGAAGTTCGGCTGTTATAACTCGGCCCGGATGAGTGCCGCGCTGAGCTCCGGAAACGTGAGCAGATTACGGCGTAAGTCCGCTCCACCCATATACTCGTGGCCCAAAAACGGCTGGCGATGACGAACTGACGATGATGATCATAGCTTCCAAAGCATGTCTAGACCTGCTGAACGAGAACATGGCCGTATTACCTGATTCCGTCATTCATTGGCTGCGGCCGAACTGACGCCGCGCTGTGCGATCGAGGCGATGATTTGGTGCTTTTGGGTGCTCTGGCGTTTGTTCGGCTCATCGGCTTTCTTCAAAAACGGGAGGGTGGGCGAGATGTACGAGGCGACCTTACTAATACCGAGGGGGACCGCGTACGCGCTCATGAGTGGACGGGATGACGGCTAGCATGATTATGATACCCCCTAGATTGGAGTTTGGGAATTTGAGTAAAGAGCTCTTGTTCTTGTTCTTCTTCTTTACTTAAGCTGTACCTCATTGTACCTAGTTACTGTATGATCTCGTAGCTTTGCTTGAATCGATGCTTATTTTACGAGCCGGTGAGTTGCAGCGAACTTGTGACGCCGAAGGACCTCAACGATCCACTTCATGGACTGACGCTCGAGAGGCTAGTAAGCGCATGATCCAAGACTTTCTTGCACTGCCTTCTGTAGAGCAGAGCCAGCTCCTGGTTGCTGTTCGTCGCCTCGTAGGGCGGATCATGACACTCGATCTCTTCTAGATCTATAGTGAGCTTTGTTCCTACAGAGTCGATGATTTCCTTCAAGAGCCCTTGGGGAATTCTGCCTTCCATGATCTCCGTCAAATTGACATCACAGGCCTCGCCGTTACGCTGTGTGATGGACTCGTAAAGAGTGGCGATGAGCGAGTCTTGGAAATGGGAAAAGCAAGGAAGACAGGAGAGATGGTCCGGGTCCAACAGTCTCGATCGCCCTACCACCGAACTCGGGTGAGAAAATGGTCGCAGGGACACAATGTGCGACGCATGGAGATCGCTAGCTGCGGGGTTTGCCTTCGTCTTGATGTGCACATAATCAGTGTGGAAGTCTTCGCCTTCTGGGATGATGAAGCCATAACCGAGGAGCAACTCAGCATTGGTCTTCATGCCATAATTGTTGTAAACCTGCTGCCTCGCGGCATAGGGCTGGCCGGTACGCAATGTGCAGATGCGCGAGTCCTTGTCCGTCACCCAGTCGGTCTTGGCGAGCGGCGAGTGGTTGCCAACATCAAAGAGAGGCAAGAGGATGGAGAAATCATCAGTCTTGCAAGGCAGAGAGAGCGATTCGATAGTGGGGATGATAAGCGACGGACGGAAGCTCCTCGTGGTGAAAATGCAGTACGCCCAGTAATAGAGCGGTCGGGTGTACTCGTACTGGAACTTCTGAGGCAAGAATTTCATGGCCTGCTTGTACTCTTTTTTCAGAGATGACCTTATCTCTTGCACGGCCACGTGGGCGTTGGTGCCGCCGAGGAATTCAACGTCACCTGCAGGCCATACGACTGGTAGCATGCCTGTCATGTGCTCAGGTGGAGGAAGGGTCCTAATGTAAGGCGACCAGGGTGACTTGTCTCGGCGGAGATATTCCTGCATGAGGAAGAACCGACCTATGACATGAGGCGGCACGTTTCCCAGAAACTCGGTTGGGAAGTAGGCATCATCTTCTGGCGCCGGGATGGCGGGAGGCAACGCCGTAGCGATGCTCGGGTGACCGGCTATGGCGTTGAGGAACGAAAGGGAGCAGGCCAACGGCAGGGAGACGATTTCCGCATCCACGTCAAGCGCACCAGTTTCCTTGACTCGAAAAGAACCCTTGGTCACTTCATCGTGATAGATCTCAACAGCAGGATGAAGCTTTCCACCCGCGGCTTCAACCCACCGGACGAGTGCCTGGTATCGCTCTGCTAAGCTCGCCATCTCGGTTGTGCGAGATGAGGGACCAGCTCGTATATGTACCTATGTATGTTATGATGTGTTCAGCGGATCCTTGGTAGATTTAGCCGTGTCCGTGCATCTGCACTAGGTAGCCGAGTAATGTCCGGGGTCCTAAAATATTGGCTAAGTCATAATTCCCTTTCGTCTTGGCTGACCATTTGATTTAGTCGAGGTATTCTGTAGATAGTATGGCTTATCTACAACCTGCAGGTATGTAAGGCGCCGGTGCTGATGTGTGGTGTATCTGTGCGTGTCTGTGGTGGGGACAGCTTTTTTCATGTTACCTACTATGTACGCGAATCTTCGCGCATTTCCCCATTTCTTTTCGTTTTCCGGGTATGCTATCTCGCTAATATGTATTACATAAGCGAGTCTGGCAGCACATGCCTTCCCGGCTTGGCTCCGGAGATGTCAACCTGTCTCCGTCACAGTCGAAACTAGATACGGAACGGAGGCAGTATTCCCTTCCGGAATCGACAGTTCACCGCCAAGTATCAGACGTTAACCAACAGGATTACAACGTATGCGAGGCCATCACATTCCTCAACCTTGTTTAGACTTCACAACAAGCCATGAATATGAGGAGAGACTCCGGGGACACCTGGCGGCCGTCGCGCTGGCCATCGAGGAGTGAAGGTCTATTGGGGGCTCTTCGGTCTCCGTCCGGATCACTGTGGATTTGGAAGCAGATGCCACGGAGAAAAGCGAGGGGCACGGTTCGCGTAACGCGTCCTTGGTGAAGGGATCGTGATTCAAGCGGAGCGCTAACACATCGAGGCCCACGCAAACTAGCTGACACCTAGCTGACAACACGTGGGATGATGTCCAACATTGGAAAGGAAGGCCGAAAAGAAGCGTTTGCTTACTGGTGGTGTGCTTAGCGCCTCTAATTCCACCAGTGTCATTCACCACTACCAAGTGAAGCGTTCTATACCATCTAGAAAATAACTTAAATATCACGACGATCTTCATAATGATTCATTGTTTCCTCCTGCACCTTGGCACTCCAGGTCATTTGTTTCCGTGTACTTCCCGGCCGATCAGTCGAGATTTACTACTTATCTTTAATATCTGCTGACGGCCACTACTGATATACGATCCGACCGATCACGATCATGAGCTTCAAGTCGGTCATACTTGCCGCCACGTGCGCTATAGCGGTCCAGGCTCATGGCCTTGTTGATGGTTTCGTAACTGACGGCACCTGGAACCAGGGCTTCATACTCGACTATTATTATCAGGTTGTGAACGGCGGAACACTGCCGAATATCGCCGCTTGGTACGCAGAGAACTTGGACAATGGGTTCATAGAGCCCAACAATTACAATACCTCTGATATCAACTGCCACAAAAACTCCAAACCGGGCAGCCGCACAGTAAGCGTGAAGGCTGGCGGCACTGTCGAATTCCAGTGGACCTTATGGCCACACGACATTGGCCCCGTCCTCACATACGTAGCGGATTGCAAGGGCGACTGTTCTACCGTCGACAAGACGACCTTGCTTTGGGTCAAGATTGATGAGGAGGGCTGGGACCCAACTGCTCAGCTTTGGGCTTCGGGGAAACTAATCGCTGCCAACAGCACGTGGACGACTACCGTGCCATCAGGACTAGCCCCAGGCAATTATGTTTTCCGCCACGAGAGTACGAAAACCTAGCCCCTTTTCCAGTTCGCTCTTCACTGCTCGTTATGGGCAGTTTGATACTATCTCTAGCCCAATCTTGAAAACACTTGGGCCTTACGCACCTCCAAATCTTCAATTATTTAAGCTAATTTGTGTCGGCATATACTAACTTGAACTGTTGTAGTTATTGCTTTGCACGGCGGCGCTTCTCCCGGTAAGTGAACTCCAAGATACTTTTTCTTCCTATTAGTCAGAGTTGGCTATAAAAGCCTCTAATGTATCTAAATATTTTAGATGACATGTTTAAGAATCCTCACGACCCTCTTCGTACAACCTAGTCATCTATCCACCACTAATCCATGTTTCTAGACGGCGCACAGAACTACCCGCAATGCTTTAACATCGCTATTACGGGGTCAGGCACTGATAAGCCTGCCGGAACATTGGGTGTCAACCTTTATAAAGCCAACGATCCGTACGTACTGCCCGGTGTCGTCTTTCTACTTTCGCCTGGGCCCCAAAAAGGCCCCCCTAGCCCAGCTATATCCTTGGATATAGAGTTTATATGCTTATAAGCCCCCCCAAGACGTATATTTTTAGCAACTTAGAACCAGCTAATTCCTCTATGTTATAGTGGTATCCTATTCAACCCATACATTAACTTCTCGACCTACACAATCCCTGGCCCTGCGCTCTATACCGGAGGCTCAGGCTCAACCCCCGGATCTTCAACCTCGGCTGCCACCACTTCGACAACTACGGCGAAGTCTTCAACCTCCACGACGTTGACTACAACGACCAAAACGACAACAACAACTACAACAACTAAAACGACTACAACGACAACTGCATCGCCAACATCCACGGGTGTAGGCGCACCATTATACGGCCAGTGGTAAGTTTCTTTTACGTTAATAAACTCATGGTTGAGAGTGAACTCTCATGATCTAGTTACTGCATCATATTGAGATACCAGATCGCTAATTATTCCTCAGTGGTGGTATTGGCTGGAGCGGCGCAACCACATGTGCGCAAGGAGCTTGCACGGTCCTCAATCCTTACTATTCGCAATGTGTCTAAACCTACGTAATGGTCCCTAATTAGCTCACAAAATCTGAAGTGCGTGGGAGTCGCGGAACAGAGAGGATTGTGTTTATGCGTTGGGATGGTCTAAAAAAGAGGCATAGACTCTAAACCGAACGATCTAGTCCGCGCGTTATATTCAACAACGCAAGAACCCCCCATGAACTGCATTAGTATTAGTGGTAACGAGGCCCTCAATACCTCTAAGCACTGTGATATACTGGGAAAGCAAATTACAATTATATACGTGGGTGCTAGGACTTTCCCATAGTTACAAGGGGAGGCCGTGTGATGCGCTCACTGATATCCGTGACCCCTGGCTACGTAGCATAGGCCATGTGCGAGACAATACTTATACTACACAGACTAGTGGCTTAATCTCCTAGAAATACCATGATTCATAAGAGTTTCGAGGAGCTTCTGCAACTTGTAATTAAGCAAGCTAAACAGGGTGCTTGTTGGGCAATCATAAGATGGGTTGTAGAAGGAAGAGAGATACTAGTCAACAGAAGGGAGTTATGTAACCGACCGCACCAAAGTTGGCACGGATTTCAATAAATCCTTAGCTCTCTCTCATTTCTAGTGCTAAGACTCGTTAGTGACATGAAGGCGAAATGACCTTGGCGCTGTCGGTCGCCTTTGCTTTTACTAAGGTAGTTGAGATCAGTGAGCGTGCTAGTTTTATGTCTTAGTTCATGATTACCTAAGAAGGCTCGGCTACTAATGAAATGGCCATAGACAATTAAAACTTACACGAGTAGGGGGCTTATAAGGTTGAAAAGGCATGAAATATGTAAATATACCAAACGCTTCCCTGAAACGGATACTTGTATACATCTACGAACGTATTAGAATTATACCTCAGAGGTAATTAAGGGATTTATAGATAGTCATCTTGAAGCGGATGTCAACAATATGTAGATGCTTACTCGAAGCCGCCTGATCCTCTTATGAATTGATTTAGGGGAGCTATAAACTAAGACGGTCTTGATACATACTATAGCACTATGATGCTAATACCCTGGGTATCACTCAATTCTCTCTTCTAGCCTCAAAAATATTATATGCAGGGCCACGCTCTTTCCGTCTTATCAATTGTCAGAACTCGTTATTTCTTCAGCAGATTGCACCCCACCCGCACTCTCTTTGGCTTTCAAAACCCAACCGCATCGCACAAGCCAGAACGCAGCCATCAGTGGCGTGCACGTTGATCCCACGGCGACGCCGAAGATGGCCTTGAAGACCTGGGGGGCCCAAACGACTTCAAAGTACCAATCCGCACCCCTACGCGTTCCAACCAAGGTGAGGAAGCCGATACTCGCGCCAAATACAACCGGGAAGAAGGCAGCAAGCAGAATAAGCGACCTAATAGCATTGCCGAGGATAAGACCGACCCAGGGTCCGAAGCCCCTCAACTCCTGTGGCTGCTCGTGGTCTAGAAAGAAATACCATCGCATGAATCTGTTCTTCGGTTCACGAAAGAAGCCAATCGGCGGCACCAAGCCCTTCCGCAGGTGGAAGCTGACAATAAAACACTCGACGATCCAAGTTATAATGAATTGGGCAAGCAGCGTGAAACCAGCATCTGCGGCAAGCGCATTGGGCAGAATAAAGAGGCGGACTGCATCTTGTGTATGATATGTGCCTGACGTGGAGTCAGCACAACCGTATTTGGCGCTAAGCAGAGCGGGTAGGGAGAGTTAACGTACCGTAAGCTATGCCGAAATTGATTCCCGCACCGAGGACAGCAGCAACAATGCCGTCGAGGACGAAAATGTAGACAGCCTGGCGACGCGTGAGGCGGTCAGTTGGGGCCTTGAATGCCCATTCTTCATTCTTCGGGGTCGTCAAGTCTGGAGTATCCCCGCTGTCGTGTTGGAGCCGGGCCTCGATGTCAGGGGTGGCCTTCTCATTGTGCTCCCCTGGTATGAACAGAGGGTTCCTCGCCCATGTCATGACAAAGACGATATTTCACTTGTGATATAGATTTGTGTGAAGTGCGTGGGGATACCGACGCGTTCGTTGGGCGGTATAAATCAATGATCTTCCCAGATGAGTCTGCTTATGTAACAAGTATGTCGTAATTAAAGACTTTCAAGCATAGAGACGACCAGCTTCCTAGACCTAAAGCGCGCTCATATATCGGGCCAAAGTACACCAAGGTTTGCTCGCGCTCTAACTACCTACTAGACATTGTATGTAGGAGGAAGAGGATGTTGACCGCGACCAGAGAACTGTCGGGACTTAATGGGTTAGTCTCAATAAGCAATTCCAAATTTGAACGGGATCACCAAATCGGCCCGCCCGGGTACTACTGGAGTAAATATCGCCCCTCAATTCTGCAGCAGTGGGATTGTTTACTACAACAACCAATAAAAGGGACCAAAATAACAGGTAGGAGGTGAATTTGGAACCCTTGAAGACCTTGAAAAATGTTGAACATGGTGGACGGAAGATTATATATGTATCGAATAATGATATTTTACGCATTTGACCAATAGCAACATTATATAGTGCTAATAGTACCTATAAACGTCAGCTTGTGATCCTCAAGGAGCTGAATGTGGAATAGTAGCTCTGGAAAAGGGAATATGATCATGACCCATAAGAAACCGAGCTCCAACGTGCCTTTCTTACATTCATATCCATCTCATAACGATGGCCCGCTCGCTATGATTCTGGTATCGCAGTGGGCTAATTGCGCCATCCTGGGCAGACCCAATCACAACTGATCCAAGTATGAGCGATCTTGAAAATGCCTGAACAAAAATGACGGGCGGATAAGTTATGACGAGCTTCAAGATTGACGTGGTATAACAAATGTAATTTGAATGCGCGAGACTAAAATCTCTTGCTAGATAGCACGCTTAGGAGGCTGTAGCACACCATTACAACTCTAGTATCACTATGTTTCGCTTCAGGCCTCGGTTTCTTCGTTACTAATACCCAGGCCTTCGCAGTCGAATGGCATTCTGGGATCACGGACGACAACAGTCCCATCTTCGGCTATGTCAAAAACGAGAAGCATGGTTTTCGATGTTCCTAAACGCGTTATACTTATTTAATATACTACAAACTTCTGAGAGAGCGTGGTCCGTAAGTTAGAGTAGGCGTGACATACCCTTCAAAACGATGAGAACGTGATTTGACTCCATTGCTACAGAGGGCATCAGAGCAGATCTGGACGTATGGGCGGCTAAATCTCATCACAGTATACCTAACCTAGATCAAGCCCTCAATACCACTTCATCTCATCTTAGTATCGCTCACTGAGTCGACATTCAGTGGGCGAGCGAGCCTCATTACAAGCCGGAAGAGCCGGGACATAAACATCATAGCTAGATACTTGGAAGCGTATCCCGAAGTTTCTCGTAACTTTGAAGCGTGCAGTATGGAACGCGCCACCAACGACGATAACTGTTAGAGTTTGGGTTAACAATCGTGGCTAATAGCGCAGGAGAGAAATAAACAACTTGAGAGCCCGGACAAAGTCCACGTCGGGCTGGCGGACGGTGGTGAAATTTCCGGAGATCGGGGAAATACGCTTGCATAGATTAGAAAGAAAATACGTCAGTTTCCTGCACCTCGCAAGCCTTTCACATCTGCCGTTGGGCTCTACTGTAATGAATATAGGAATAATGTTGGCTGCAGACTCCTCCCCACGCTTACATCGTGAGCATAGGGTTACCTTCTATCTGACCACTGCGATCAAACGAGGGTCTCCTACGATGATCGTTTTCATATCCTTCTCAACCTTCGCGCTCCTCATTTACCCGAACGTCTAAACTAGCATCTTTTCTCCGAAACCTCGGAATAGGCGTAGACCTCTCAAAATGTGCCGCCCAATCAAGGGCTATAATGGCTTCTGTTGGTTTCATCCGCTTGCCTTGGCGTTGGCGGCGAGTCTGTCCGTCTTGGCTATCGTTTTGGTTAATATGTCTTAGGTATTCGAGCTAAACATGCAGCTCAGCCCAAGCTCAAAAATGCTAGCAAATCATTATAGATGTGTTCCTATCACGTGTTTTCTCGTATCTCACTACTCATCTGATATATCATCTCGGAGATCATCTACACATTATAAGTTATTGAGACAAGCTTTGGCTGGACAAGAAGTTCCGGGTCACCGGTACCTTCGAAACATGTCCTTGAGCTAATCGTATTCCAATGCGAACACCTACATGAATCTAGACGAGATCTCCTGGATCTTGGTTCTTTCTGTCTTGGATTTGCCTTGGCTGCTGGGGTCACCTGGCGTTCATCACCTGGTCTGATTTGGTGTCTCTTAGGGCTTGGGAAGTATATGTAGCGACAAGACATATCAGACTTGGCGCGGGGTTGCTTCATTCAGCAAATCTCACCATATTGACTATTTTGGGCCACTGGGAGGAACAAGCTACTGTACAAGATATGGCAATAATAAGCAGACTAGCCTCTTGGTTCGCTGTCTTTCCACCGCCATGTACACTGCCGCCCTGAGTGTTGGTGACACCAGCCTCCCGTTTCCCGCTCCCGACAGCACAACAGTCCGACTACCCCGCTAATGCATAGCATGAATATGTACCTAGGTTCATCGGGCCTATCCTTGGTGTGAAGGTGACGACCGGTCCGCTCCGAGGTCTGGATTGGCTAGAAATTCAAGAGTGATAAGCAAACTTAGTATTTGGTTTTATGAATCATTGTTCTTGTGATACGACCTTCGGCGAAGTCCTATAGAAAGTAGATGCGGTTCCGCTGCATAGATAACCGGTGGTCATAGGAGGGAATAAGGTTGATACTAAGCTTGAAGAGCCGTGATCCCGATGAAGCGAAAGGCCAGACTATGTAGCGTGACTTAGACATACTACTAATACCGACTACTCTACATAAGCACGGCAATGGATATATGTCTGTGCTCGTACATACAGTCGTTCCGTCGTATCGCTGTTTATGCGTACAAGTAAGACCTGCAGGCCGCTTCTTTCTCATCTGTCCGTACCCCCAAAGACATTCGTGGACTTTAGCTATCTTAAGCCTGGCACGCTAAGTAGACAACTTTCGGGTCTTTTTTTTCGTCCATTTAGTAGGATTACACGTATGTATATGTGTGGACATGTGGAAATTGTACTGTTCCTCCAGTTGGGTGTACCATATTTATAATCACATACTGCTCAACTATGCGTTTGGCGCGAGTGATACTACGTGGCTGAAGAGTGAGTAGTTCACAGTTATCGACGCGTTTGCTCCGGGCGCCTCCTCCACAGCTAGATGTGGCGTTCGAAATGAGACACACAGGTTTCATTAGCGTACGCCTTGCCGCTCGTGAGTAATCACAAAATCACGGGTAGTAGCAACCAAAGATAACTGGCAGTGAAGCTGAGGTGCTCTAACCACAGCCCTCGCGTCAAGCCATGCCGGATGGATCCAAAACATGCAGTAGTCCGGATCGAAGAGATCTGCCAATGCACGCCCACGCTGGATGTGGCTGAGGAGGATCACCTCCTTGCTGCGTATTGAATTGTATTAGGTAACAAATGATCTATCAATTATCAAGAACGATAGGAACCTCTTAAACCCATGTTATGATAGCGATTGGACCCGGACCTACTAGGTAGCATTGACAACCTTCAAAATCCTGGGTAGTACTGTACCTATTATATGTTGCACAGAAGCTCCTTTTGGAAGATTCCACAACTAGCCGCATAAAGATAAACCTGCAACTCTAACCCGTATACACATCCGGACCGATGAACATGTTCATAAGCAGACCAAAGGGTGATCCGAGAGTTTCTCTCACCGGGTGGAGTCGGTCAGCAACAACTGCAGGGGATTGTGGCCATGTGCTTGTTGGGCATGACTACAAGTACCTACTTAACCTACCGGTACTTTCGCGTCGCGAAGTACGACCACCACTTAGCGTTCGTGGATAACTACTGTATGTATGCATTCACACACCGACGCTTTCACGGCCTTTGTACGCTATAGCATACACCACCCGATTTGTTCCTCTAACTGTGATATCTCCGAACTACTACCATTCATCTCGGATTTGAAACTTTGAAAGACCGACTGATTGGTTGGCGTGACGCATGTGCGTAATATTCTCCGTATACCCATCAGTACGGTGCGTGTTTAGCTGGCCCCTACATCGGACCTGTCCGTTAGATCCACTGTCGCGTGTTATCTGTATTTCTGGGGAGCTATGTACGTATGTAGGTATGTGCAGATATGCATCTCATCGCATATTGCCGCGTAGCCACGTGCTTTTTATTATTAGTTCATCCACTATCTATCTAGATAGGTACTACCCAGTGTAAGTGCATTCGCTAGAGCGAGCACGCAGATAAACAAGCCGAGCTGGTAGAGCAGTTCCATATTTCCAGGGGCTCTTGAGCACATTTATGTATAATGTGGGTGATGATCACAATTATGTTGTTGTGGTGGTTATTGTTGTTGAGGGTAAGCCGACGAAAAGCTGGGGTGTATCCGATCTCTGATTATGGACATCTGCATGTCACCGGCTATGCTGACATATGCGAACTTACAGAGAGGTCACCTGGCCGAGCTTACATAGTAGGTAGGCAAGAACGGCGAAGGATCATTCGGCAAGGGACCCGAGTTCAGTCACGTCAGCGTAAGAACTACACCTACTTCGACTGGATTGAAACCCCGATCCGAACCATCATGGGTTTGGCAAGCCCAAGCGAGATGCACCAATTCATCCTGGACATTGCTCAATTCGGAAGGTAGGCGACGAAGTAAGCATATGCCTCTTGACGGCATATATAGTACACGCTATCCATAACATCATGTAGGAAGAATATGAAAGCATATTATATCGTAGGACATGTCATGCAAGCTGTCATCTCGCCGAGTATTCTTCCTAACCTGGAACAAGGGGTACCGACGCGGGGGTTTAAGTTATGGGTTTTCTAGAAGAACGCGAGCGAATGGGGGGAATTGACCCTACTGTACATCAAACCTTTTTTAACTGGAGTTCGATATTGTACCTGGCGGCGGTCGTGGTTTGTCCCCAGCATGGTTTGAAATGCTCGTGACTATGATCAATCATATACAGAGTCAGAGAGACATGATACCTCATTGCAATTGGGTGCTGCCTACTATGTATTGATAACAAGAAGTCTGACAAGTGGATAATACAAGACATTGGATTTTCGCATCATCTGGGCCAAACTAGGATATTCTGATGCAAGGCAGTCAGCAGTGCAAAGGTACAATGTGCGTATGTACAAGTATGAACTTGTGGGCTCGAAGATGAGCGCGATAATTGCCGATTTCGGCTGTAGGGCGGGTAGTAAGTAGGTAACCTCATTACATATGCAGCACCGTTGACTTCGTCGAATCTGTGCCTACGAAACAGACAGGGTACACATGCGCCTGGGGTTGATGTCATGCCGGTCTGTTACAAGAAACAGCGTGGGATGGATTATTAACGGGAGAGCCTTAAAAGAGAAAAGTAATCAATTGATCGCCCGATTTGTAAAACCGCAGAACCAGTCTTCGAATCTTCACGCGCGCGCCCTGATTAATACCCTTGACAGAGCCCTTGATAAACGAAGACGGCGGGGGCTGACAGATCTGCAAGCCTCCAATGTTTTTATCAAATTAGGAAGAGATGAACCCCGGTTAGAGCCCCCCCCTGACCACCCACGCGTTTTCACTGGTTGAACGTCAGTATGACATGTTCTACTCTTGTGTGTAGGTATGACAACGGCTTGGCATTGGAATTGCGCATTCAGGCTGGCTTGCTTGGCATGCCTGACGCTCTTAGACGTGCCTGCGGGTTGGGCCGCCGCTAGAATACACGATGGCTTCTTTTGCTTACACCACTAGGACTGCCTTTGTTAGCGGCTTAGGAAGCCGTTTGAAGAAAAGTAGGTAGGTATTGTATATAAATGTTGAAATCAAGTCAGAACTCCATGCACCATTTTGCCCCTAACCATCCGATTCTAACTCCGAAACTCCACGCCAGCGTGTGTAAATGAAGCCCTTTCGCCGTTAACCCAAGGTGACAATGGAGGGGTCTGCACCCTTGGCAGTCTGTGTCTGCCTTGTTTCGTGTACTCTAATGGTGATCATAATGAAATCAAGTTCCCATCATATATGGATTTCATAAGCCGGCGTTCAAGGGCTCGTTACTTGATGATAATAGTATCTCGAAGACAACGGCTCCGGCGTTCAAGTGCACCCTTGACTCCTCCGGATCATATGTTCCCATGCCGGCAAGGGACGTGGTCGACAGTCAGCTATAAAATGTCAATAATTGTCTCTAGCTTGGTAAGTGTAGTTCGACGAAACACGGTGTTATGGTTGAGCAATGGGTGTGTGAGAATTACACGTATGAGGGAAGCCGTAAAAGTTAGAATACATACAGCACACTTCGTCATTCCTATGGACTTCGTTAGAAAGGCGATGCGTTTAAGGAAAAGATTCGATAATAGCACTACTCACCTCACTTCTAAGTGCGTCACATTTGGTGGACACGGTTTATACGTCCTCTCGTATTTGGGACACCATCTTAGAACAACAAAACGAAAGTGCTGGCAGTTATATTCGACCTACATAGACATATTAGACAAGTTCGCCATTGTAGTGCTGATACATACCTACTTGGGTATAGTCACACATTTTCCCAAATGGTTGTTTAGGCCAAGTGAAGAACTGCGGTTGTACTGGCAAACAGATTGTGTAGACGGGAGCTTAAATGTTTAACTATGAGACGGGAGGATGTTGTGGCTAAGTGGAATTGTGGTACTCTTTCTAGCCGGCGAGGTTGAACTTGATATATGTTATAAAAGAAGTACTTGGTGATAGACTACATGGGGGAGGGTAAACAGGGAGGATGAGGAGGCTGTCGCGGACATATGGACGTATTTATCGAGTTCAGGTTGCTGTGCCTGTCGTTATCCAAGTGTTAAGTACCTCTTACTGTAGTATGTATATGCAGTACTATCTATATACCGTCCCTACTTACCCTACCATGCGTACAGAGTACGCTATACAGAGTGAAGACCTGCACTACCAGAGCACCGGATCATAAGGCAGGGTATTACCCTTGAACGACCTAGCTGTCGGGCTTTGCGTGCAGAGACTTATGAGCTTGCTACTTTGGTACTGATACCTGCCCTTGGGCAACTGAGCGCTAGGCCAGATGTGGGTTGGCCATGCAGACAATATGCCTTATTAGGTATCGCCTTGAAGTTTTTTTTCTTCTGATGTAGGTATACCTATACTATATCTAGGTGAGTAATACCATAGTGAATGTATTCTGTGTACAGAAATACTCGCTGTGTCGTGTATTCCAGAATGACGCGATTTGTGGGAAACAGCCTAGCCTTTCTTGCTATGTACGTTGAATAAGCAGTTAAAGCTTGTCGTACAGAATACTAATGTCCAATGATTGTTTATACCCACTCTATCTTTATTTCGGCAGTATCTATTCTCCATTCTACATAGTATACATACACTACCTGCATCTGTAGAAGCGGCCGTGGGTAGCTGGGTACCTACTGTACTGTACGGTACGCGTATATGTAGGTAGTATGGAGGCATCGGACATGACATCTGCACGACAGTCACATTGATGACACTATACTAGGTTAGTTTCGCGGGCCATTGCGTTGGGACAAAATCACTTCCCTAGGTCCCATCAAGAATGCATGTCTGCTGCAGATACCAACGATTAACCTTGACTACGCATAAAGTGGTTGTGTAGCCAAAAGAAACTAGATAGGTACTGTAGGTATCTTGTCGGTATTCTGTATATGGCTCAGCATTGGCTAAATTGAAGAGAGGTTTACATGTCTAGCAGACAACCCGTGAAAGCTACGAACATGTGTTAGGCAGAGTGGTCCCTTCTCAATAGTGTGAATATGTTTTCCTTAATTAGCTTCCTACATAAATTACATAGAACAGATAAGTTGTACAATATATTGTAGTGCAACCAGTTGTGCTGTTCCTGCATCGTGCTGCTCCACGTGTGGAGGGATTACAGGCAGAGAGCAAGCAATACTTCGTACATAAAACCAACATACATGCGCAGTACATACATAGGCATGGGGGGCGAGAGCGTAACCTGGATGCAGGCATGTAATATAGCTATGATATATTCGGAACTAGCCCGTTATATACCACCCGTTGCTTTGAAAGCGGTGACTCAAACTCGATCCCGCCGGTGTGGCACCAGATCTAACTTACCTTGCCTGCCGCTACCGTTGTCAAATAACGATGTGCCAACGCTTCTAGAAATTCTTAAGGTGCTAGCCTGAACACGAGGTGGGCTACTAGTTTCAAGGCAATTTTCCACATACATATGTACCAACCTATGGCGACTCAGAAACATGTAAGTAGTAGCATTTGTATGCACACCGGGTGCACTGACCTTAGGCATACCTGTAATATCAATTTTACCCTATAAATAATATGTAGGGAATTGATAAATGAGAAGACTATTTTCTATCCCTGGTAACACCCACCTCTTTCTTATTTTCTCGACTTCTTGGTACCTGGCCTCCTAGCATAACGCTAGCAAATGCGTACGTACTGTATGTACTGTAGGCATAGTATCCACTCTTGGTTGTGAGTGCAGCTTTATTCAAGAGAAGAAGAAGAAGAAGCAAAAGAGGAACAAAAAGAAGGTGAAGAAGAAAAAACCAGAAACAAACCGAGGCTTCAACCGAGCCTAGCGTACGGTAAGACCACCTGTACACATACATACATTAGCCTAGGTCAGGTCAGGTAGTATCTAATAAGCCATCATCTCGATTGTGTTACAGCACATCTTAGCCCTGATGAGCTGGGCTTACACGAAGACAGACTTACGCTACCTTCGTACATCTATCAACTATGAGCCAATCAGGACTGGCCGATTCATATTTTTGTACGCATAAGCTCGAAGGTTTGAACTACTCTGTACCTACCTACGCATACACATATGTAAGTAAACTTGCGACATTCTATGCGTATGTATGCGTACGTACTCTTGTATTACTTATCTTATTTAAAACAAGTCTTTTTCTACACTATCTACTCTTGGCTACCCTAATAGGCATTTAGTTCCGCGCTGCCCTGTCCTGAAATGCTTGCCGTGCTACCGACACACGGGCATGGATTAGGCCGATGCTCACCACGTGTTTGACAGCTTCTGGGCTAGCTCTAGCTTTGCTCTAGCCACAGATACTTAGCCAAGAATCTCTGCGCATAGCTTGGTACTTGATATTCAATGCGTTAAGCAACTCCAAGTAGGTATTTTACTAGACCTCGGGGACCCCTGGACAGAACCTGATTGCTAGACTAGGTATGTACGCTATAGGCACTAGGAAGTGCACAGTACCTGCTGACTATATTGCATATATAGACTGTGTTCAAAATATTCTCTACCTATTTATAATTCCTATGTAGGCAAACCTGGTCTTTCCGGCGCTATGCCAGGACTAATTACGCAGTAGAGATCCCCTCCTCTTATTTCCTTTCCAGGAACGATACATACATCTCATGGTTTCAAATGGGTTCATACCTGCCTGGAACAGGTTAGCTGTCACTAATCAAACCGTCAATTATCCACTCTCATATCGCGGACTGATCACATGTAAGTCAGACCACGATATTCATCATGATCCGTACATATAAGTATGGGTAAACTCAAGCTCACGGACCTAAATGTACAGAGATTTTCCTTGGCGTCAAGTGCCGGACAGAGTCAGAGTGCCGGACAGGGAACCGTGTTATATACCTAACCTAGTCTAAAGGTCGAAATCAGATGATTACGCTCATACATTATATCTATGGATGTAAGTAACAAGAACTGCAGAACTAGATCAAACATAGGAAATGAAGAATAAGATCTGCATCAACCACATCATTGCACCATAGCGCAGTACAGGACTTGTTTTAAAGTTTATTCACTATCGTCATGTCTATATATAGGTATATATAGCACCTGCAAGGGCACTGCTGCATACATTATCATATGCACATACTGTATGTACCTACCACCTCCATGCCTTGATATTGCGATCTGGCACACCACTTAGATCTCGAGCTCGACTTCCTCCGATGCAGGTGTAGCTGAGCAGGTCAGCACGGTTCCATCAGCCTGCACTCCACCTGAAACAGAGCCGCATGTCAGCTTTGTCGCGCAGCTCCCGCATGCGCCAGCACGACAGCCGTAATCCGGAGCCAGCCCCAGAGACTCGGCTAACTCCAACAGCGACATTGGCTTGTCCTTTATCCAAGTCGCCGACATCTTGGACTTGGAGAAACGCACCCGCGCGCGCTCCACATTCGCAAGTGCCTTACCTGAAGCTGAAAACGATTCGCTGCGAATGAGTGGCTCTGGGAACCCCAGGTTTTTCAGGGATTTTTTTATCGATGCCTCGAAGCCGGGTGGGCCGCATATGGAAGCAATGGAGAATGTTCCCTCCGATTCCATCGTGCCACTGCCGAGGGGCTCCCAGGTGAAGGGCACTCCGGTGATCTCCCATATTGCTTCCATATCCGGGCGGCCTATACGATCGTAGTCTACCCCCTGTATATCTGAGGGCCTTGGCTTGGTGAAGAATATGATCTTGGTAAAAGTTCTATTCTTAAAATGGGGCACCTCGTTCTGGAACGGAAGATTCTCCCCATCTTTTGCAACGTGTATCCAGACGGCAGGCTGAGTTTGCAGATTCGGATGTGTGTCATGCGCCTTCATCATGGCCAGAACCGGCGTGATGCCAATCCCAGCAGAGATATAAATAAATCGCATGACGGACGTGCGGTCGAGAGTGAACCTGCCCGCGGGCGAGCGAGCAGAAAGGACTGTATCCAAGGTGCAGGCATCGTGCATCCACCTTGAGGCCATCCCAGTCCTTTTTATACTAATCCGGTAATATGAGGATTTTTCTTGACCGTCCCAGTCAGAAATCGTCCAGCTGCGAGTCATGCCGTCGGGGAGGCGTATAGTGAGGAACTGGCCTGGCTGGTAGTTCGCTAGTGGTTTCCCGTCCACGGCACTGAGATGAAACGACTTAATGCCGCCTCCCTCGTCGACGATGCGAGAAACACGGAGATCACGGAACTCTTTCCATGCGTTTCGACCTTCTCTAAGCTTGTCATCCATGGTTGTTCTTTTCCTCAGGAATAGCCATTTGTTCATACGCATGACCATCTCATGGTTGATGAGCAAGTTGATTGTATCCCTCGTCTTGAGCGAGTTGTCGAATGCAAGTCGGGTAATGCAGGCAATGTTTAACTGGTCGCCGGAGAAGCTCTCGTAGGAGACTTGGTCCCCGGGGTGAACTCGACCACCGCTCAAGACTCGGAAGTATACACCAACACGTCCGCTAGTTGCGAGCGTCGGTAGCCATGTGTCCTTTTGGCCACATCTCCACGAGAGCTTCATACATGGGACCCGAGCGCCACTAAGAACGTCAAGAGTTAGTAATTGCCTTTTCATAAAAGTCTATGAAAGTTTTAGGGCCGCACGGCAGCCCTCGATGGCATGGGGCCAGCTAGAACTAGGGATTTTTATTCCTAGTACAGACCAGAAAAGAGAAGAAAGCAGCTCTTGTTATCACTCACCACGCCTGTAGTCTAACCGTCTCCCCTATCTTCCAGATGTCACCAATATAGATTTCATCCTCAAGCCGCACTCTATCCTTAAACCGGACTACACCAGATAGATTCAGCACTTTCACCTGGTAAAATGGGAAACACTAGCTATGAGCTATGAAAGTATGTGCCGGAAAAGATATTGACCTCCTAGTAGTAAGGGAGACGGGAAACAGACTTGAGATGATGGCTTACGGGTTAAGTTCTCTCCCCAATGACACCACCCCCAAGAAGATCGGTCGACGCCGAGCTCATTACACCAATAATCATAATGCTCCGCGAAACAAACGTACACAGGGCCATCATGCACTGCGGGCTTATTACCTAGAACGCCAGATTTGTCTATTTCGATATAGTCCGAGGGCTCCGTCAGAGCGTCACGGACGATAGCCGTGTACAGCTTAATCCCGTTGACATTGTGAAACCTGGGCTGCGAAGAACTAACAGCAACAACTTCCATTGTAAAGGCTTAGGATGTGACTTCGATACTCTTGATAAAATTCTTGAAACAATATCAGGCCCGAGATAAGTTGAAATAGTCATCACCGACGCGCGTCCGCAATGGCAAGCCCGAGATTGCAGCCACGCCCGAACTACCCCGTTCGGATTCGGGTTGGAGTTCGGAAGCGATCCTCGGGCTTTAAGTTCTGTTTAACATAGTTTATTGCTCCAAGATGAATTAGATGCGTCAACCGAGCCAAATTAACAACTATGGCATATTAGGTCAATCGATCTACATAGATTCGACTAACTAGGACGTTGTTGCTAATGCAAGATGGCACTCGATCAAAATCTTGCATATCCGTCCTTGGCTGCGCAGACTAGTGTTCAGCTCTTCTGCAATGTTCAGCTCGTCTCTCGCTGGGATTAATATTCCTATACCTAGGGTGATGATGAATTCAAGTAAGACCGCTTGTCTGCCACCCCTCAAGAGGAAGCTTTATTGCTTTTTCAAAGCCAATAGCACCAGCCGGATATTGCTAGCCATCTCTTCATCCTTGAGGATGAGACCTGGGGGGTATCAATCAAGTAACGCGCACCTTGAAGCTAACGGTAGTTAGGAAATGAATAACTTCGTAAATGATCGCTTCCCTCCGCAATTATTGCCCCGCGAGTCGCGCTCTATTCTCGATACCCCTTTGCCCCGGTCAGGTTGTCCAGACCACAAAATTCGAACTGCTCGAGTATCCTACATGACGCCCTATATACAGATGCATTTTCCTTTATACATGTAATCACATATAGTACAGTCGCATTTCATGTCCTCCATGAAGAGGCAAAGCGTAATATCCATCGAGTCCGTGTGATTCGATCGTATCCCGCATTCCCGCGAGAAAGAGGACGAAGAGCTCAGCATCGCCGCATCACTTGAAATCCTTGAGCACACGCCACTGATCCGCGAACCTCAGACCGCCGCCCTTGATCAAGTCGCAGTCCCTGTGCCCCCACTTGCGGCGATAGACCTCCTTCCCGGCCTCGGTGAGGACCTCGAGCGCCTCGCTGAAGCCCGCGGCGTCGTAGTAGTACGGCTCCCCCTGGCCGCCGTGCTGGCCGCTCTGCCACGTGTTCCGCCCGCGCTCGCCGTGCTTGTAGTGGAACATGGAGTCCGCCACCTTGAGGAGGACCTTCCAGTATTCCACGGGGTCGCCCATGCCCGGCTCCTCTCGCCCCGCTGCGGGGATCTCGTCGCGCTCCTTGATCTCGTCCTCCTCTTCCTTTGGCGCCGGCGGGTTCGGGTCCGTGAATTTCGGCGTCACCGACGGGTCGCGGTAGAGGGCGAGGAGGTCGTCTAGCGCGACTGAGGTGTCGGTGATGACGCCGCAGTTCGCGTCCAACTGCGACCAGTTCCTCATTGTTAGTCTCGTGTACGTGTCGCAGTCGGTCATGTAGTATGGGATGAGCGAGTCCCACCCGCCGATGTCCTCGATCGCGAGCGGGTTTTGTAATGTGAGGTGGTCGTAGGCGAAGAAGCGGAGGCCCCATCTATCGTCTGTAGTCAAGGTGCGGTTCAGCTCCTCGAGGCTGAGCGTGTAGAGGCTCTTGTAACCCGGTTCGCCTGCCCGGGGAGTTAGGCCCTCGAAGCCATTTTCATGTCCTAGAGCTAGGACGTCCACTGTGGTGTTTGAGTTAGCATGTTGCTATCTCTATATCTCCCCTGACTGAACAACTCCTAGGTATGTTGTAAGGCAGTGCCGATCAACACGGTAAGTTGTCACTCGGCTAGAACAAAAGAGTGTTGCACCGGCGAGTATCCGAAGAGTAGGTAGTAGTAATATGATAGCACTTACTATGACTCCAGAAGTAATATGGCCACTTATGCGTGTATGAAAGCGCCAGGTAGAAGTTCTGGAGTTGCGCAAAAGTCAACAACACGGGCGTCTGCACAACCTGCACGCCGAGTATTCCGAGAGCCGTATGGTTAAGGAACCAGGGGTGCTGGAGACTCAGCTGGCCTCGCGCGTTAGCCTGCTGCATGCCCGTGTTCTCGACGACATAGATCTGCTCCGGGGGCCAGCCGGCCGTGATGTACGACACGACGGTCTGCAAGAGCATCGGCCACGTGCGCGTGAAGCCGATGACTAGGGGCGGCGCGATCGGCACGCCGTACCTCTTCCAGACGTCCTTCTCCGGGACATTGTACGACGGGATGGGCGGTAGCTTTGACGTCGATAAGGCCGGAAAGGGGTCCGAGATAGGCGGAGGCGTGTATGTGGGCGCGGGCTTGTACTTGGGATGCGGAGTTTCCTTGTTCTCTTTGCTGTCGGTGTCGTCGATGTAATGGGTTTTGAACCTAGTTATGGAGTCTTGGACCGCGCTGGTCCGAAGTGCTATTAGGACGAGGACGACGATGCTGAAGAAGAGCACGGTCGGATAAATCACACGCCTCGAACGTAACGCCAACATCATGAATCTTTAGATACCACGAGGGCTTTCGATTCAAAATTCGCGCAGAGTCCGTAGACGTCTGAATAGAAAGAAGATAGCAGATTCCCTACTCAGCACATTGGTCGCCGACCAACTGCCTGCTACAGAGGATCCAGTCTCTTGTCTCGTTACTGCGTCTTGTCTCAGATTCGCCAGCTACGTGTCACTGTACCATAACAAGTCACCAGAAGGAGAGAGTAGAGTGAAAGTTGAAGAAAATAAAGCTACGATGTTCTGACTAAGGGGGAATCAGCAGAGACTATTTGGGAGTGGCGGACTGTGCCATGCAGGCAGGCGGAGGGTTTCCAATCTACAGGATTCATTATGTAAACCGGCCGGCCGATCTAGACTGCAGAAACGACGTCCCAATGTAAGGTCGATCTAGGGCGTGATCTCATGCTACACTCATAGGTCTGTCTCCCTTCATATGGCAATCTAATGCACCAATCCAAGGGATGGGATAAGGCTGTGGCGCCTGCATGAGGAACACCTCAATACGAAGTGACAGCAACGGCGGTGGGAAATGAAACTTGCCCCTTTTAGCACTCGTCTCGCCCGCATTCTGCGTGAGACTCAAAGAGGCGCCGTATATATATCTAGGCAGCCGAATAAAATCCATGATGACATGACGGTGGAGACAATTGGTCTAGTGTGAGGCACGCCAGGTACAAGTGTCGAGTGGCTGAACCTGTGGGATCGTGCCAATTCTTTTCTTTTCTCGCAAAATATATATACGCCGTACTATGAATAACAGGTTCGAAATGCCCGTGAGATAAGCTGTGCTCGAGGTACCTGTTCTACTTGTTCTACCTCACCACCAGATACCTAATTGGCTAACAAGGAGGCAAGTCAGAGAAGCCTGCCTTTAACCTCCAATCAACCACACGAACCAATATGCGGATTATGCAAACAACCACACTGCACTAATTGGCTAAGCGCTGAAAAGCCCATGTTTCACTGTCTGATTTGCCCTTGCGAACTAAGCGAAAAAAAAAATCGATGATGCTGTTCCGCATAAAGGTGGTACAGAGTATCCATGCTCCCTGCAGTTATCACTCACAACCTAGTTACTCTAGTCCACTCCTATCAGGGGCAGGAAACGTGAACCTACCATGTTCTCGTATTCTCCAAGTATATTATCAAACAGTGCTACTATACCTACTACGTATGTATTGGCTATGATGAAATACTTGGTGCCTGACGTTCGCGATTAGAGATCTTATTTCTACCCCCGCGCCACATTACCTAATCGGGTCTATAAAAAGTCGGGTAATCATCGTGATATGTTTATCTCCGGTCAGATCCGGTGCTATAGTACTGCTTACTTCGTATACTAACTCTCTATCGCAAAGACGGATTCTACGCCTCTTTGAAGACCGTGTTCAACTACCCGGCTAGATCAATTTACCAAAATAATTTTCCCTTTCTCAGGTACTGTGTGTATGTATGACGGATATAAGAGACAGGTAGCTAGGGAATATATTCTGTCCTTACTTACAAAGCGGATCGGTACAGATGGCGTCACCACTGCATGTCGACCCGTCACTAGTAGTCTACTAAGGCAAGGGACAGCATTAGAATATATGTAGATTACATAAGTAGAGTAGAGATCAACCTCGACGATCCCAAGCATCTTTCACATGCATGCGAACCTATGCGTATAGCTTCTGCTACTCCAAAATATCGTGTACTAGCATACATACATAGGTACAATATTGTATGTATGCAGGTACGGAACAAAGAAAGGGTTCATACTACCTAGAACTCATATCCAAATGAATACACGTTTCCACATTACGGTGCCACCTAAGATATATCGCTTGCTCGTCCATGCCGAAATCAATCGCCTAACAAACTTACCCATATCATATATATAGTCTCACCGGCCATTCATTCGTCCTAAATGCACATGCAAACCTCAAGCCGGAGTCACGCTCACCAGGCAGCCGTACATCATAGATAAGTTGACTCCCAATTTTTGGATCGGGGGACGGTCATCTCGCCGCTCGATGGCCTTGAAGGCCTGCAACAAACGGAACGTAATTAGTGCCATCTGCGTCAGGGCGAACTGCTGCCCGATGCAGATGCGCGGGCCCGCGTTGAACGGGAGGTATTCGTAACTAATTTGCGAAAATCGGATTAGCCGGCCATGTGAGTCAAGTGTTTTGCTGTTCATATCAGATAACCGCATGGAAGGCATCCTTCTCGATGGATATTTCTTTCGCGGGAACATCGAAATAAAAAATGAAGTGAAAGAGGAGAAAAACGCACGTAACCCTCAAGTCCTCCCATCTCTCCGGCCGGAACGCCTCGGCATCTTCACCAAAGACATCTTTCCTCCGATGCATGACCCAGGGCATATACCTAAAGACCATGCCCTTCGTGACGAAAACCGGATCGTTGCCATCAGGACCGCCACCCCTCGGCAACACCGTGTCGCGGATGGCCTCCCTCGCATTCGTAGCTACGGGCGGGTTGAGGCGCAGGGCCTCCTTGAGCACCCAGTTGAGGTACTTCATATTCCGCAGGTCTTCCCAGGTCGGGTTCTCCGCGCCTACCTCGGCGATCTCGTCGCGGATGATGGCGACCACGTCGGGACGGCGGGAGAGCTCGAAGAATAGATACGAGAGGACGCTGGTGGTTGTGTCGCGGCCTGCCGTGAAGATGCTGAGGACTATACGGGATGGCGTCAGCAATGGCTCATTTCGGCTAGGGCTATTTCTAAGACGAGATTGTCAAGTTTCATTACGAAGTTTCGGTTTGGCTGTTGCCTGGAGCTGACATGGGGTGGAAATAGTTCGTAAAAAGGAAAGAAGGAGAGAAAACAAAAAAAGAGTGTGAGTAACAGGGTGAATAGAGAGAAGAGGAGAGACAGGGAGACATAGTGACAGAAACTCACGATGATCACAAATCACTTCATCCGACTCTCCAGACTTCAGCAGCTCGTCCAGAAAAACATACTTCTCCGCCTCGCCCCGCAGCGCATCCTTTCCCCCGTACCCCTCCCTCACCTCCCTCACAAAGCGTCCCACGAAGGCCCGCATAAAGGCAGCATATTTATTGAGTTCCGGATCGGGCCTGAGCACGGTGAGCCAGCCGAGGCGGGCGCGGAAGGCGATCTTGTGCATGGCGGCGTCGAAGTAGGTGCCGAAGGTGTAGCTGTCCGGTGGCGCGTCGCCGAGCAGGTCCGTCGACTGCCCGAACATGAAGTCGGAGATGCTGTCCGTCGTCATCATCGAGAACATGGCCTGCAGGTTGAAGACGGTGCCGTCGGTCGGGATGCGCGCGAGGAGCTTCCTGATGTGTCGGTCTACGCACGCGAGGTCCGAGATCTGATCCCGGACGAAGGCGGGCCGTAGGATGGCGCGTGAGTGCTGCCATTCGGCGCCGTTGACGGTGAAAATGGAGTCTGGTGGTTTGTTAGTCGATTATGTGTGTATAATATATATATGTATACATATATACAGAGAGGATAATGCGATATAGAACACCAAATAGATCTCTGACGAAAATCGCGAATGTTCTATGCTGGGGCATTTTGATCAATTCTTTTTTAAAACAAAACCAATCCATCTCAAAATCCACACTATTATAATCACCAACTTGGTGTAAATAGGGTACTTGGGGTTTTGCAAAGAGATACTCAGTAAACCATTACCAACCCGACGCTATTATTCACACACACACACTCACATATATATATAACTCAAACTAGAAAAAAGGGTAAAGAGAGGGTGTATATATATATAAGAATAAAAACAGTCAAAACAAAACAAGGCATAACTCACGCTTCCCCAGCACCGGCAGAAACGACCTGACCCTGATCTCGGGCAACACCCAGTCGCCAAAGCGCGTCGCGAGCACGGCCTTGACGTTCTCGCTCTCGTCGCTCGAGACGCAGTCGTTCCAGTCGGGGAACGTGCGGTGCACGAACGTGTGGCCCATGGCGTCCAGCCCCTCCTTGCGCCACCGCAGCATCCTGTTCTCCCGGATCGCCCGCGCCGTCTCGAGCAGGTACCGGATGCCGAGCACGTCGCGCGGGAAGCGCGGCAGCGGACCGCAGCCGCGCGCCGCGGCGCGGGCGTGGTAGGTGTGCGCGGAGCGCAGGGGCCCGAGGGTGTAGAGCGCGAAGACCGCGAGGAGGGCGGGCGGGATGCGGAGCGGTAGGAGTGCGCGCCCCGTGGCGGAGAGGACGGCGAGGGAGGCGAGGGAGGCGAGTAGGGCGAGGGCGGCGTAGTACCGGAGGCGCGCGGCGCGGGGCACGGAGGCGAGGTTGCGGCGCGGGGGGGACGACATGGTGGGCTGGTTTGGTGGCTGGGTGGGTGGATGGGATGAGAGGGATGGTTACGCCCCGATATTGGGTTTGCTTGGCCTTTTTCCTTTATTTATAGTATTACTGCTGTGACTGGTAGTAGCTGGTAGCACTGACGCCGACGGGTAGCATCAGCAGTGATACTACTTACACTGACACCGATACCGATACCGATACCGATACCACTACTACCCTACTGCTAATAACTAGACGAAACACGTGCTGTCCCGTCTGCTGGAGTATAATACCACCTGAGGGTCAATTGTTCTTTCCGAATCTATATCCTCGGGCGAGGGAAGGAATGCCAGAGTGAGGCAAGAATGAGAGAGGTAAGAGAAACTGAGGGGTATAGAGATAGCTATGCCTGCCCTCCCTTTTAGGACAATCCGTATATACACTAGATATCTGCTATGTAATCTGGGCACCTGACACCATACCGCCGATCTAGATACTGGCTGGCTTACTTGCTGACTGACAGCCGTTATTTTGTTTGGTCTGACATGACGTTGTGCGAGGTTCTTACTTCTATCGTCTATCGTCTATCATCATCTACGTTGTGCATGGCCGCCCGAGTAAATATATTGTGAATGAGTGGGATAAACCCCGCTTCTCCCCGGATTAAGCTGCATGCTTTGTTGTCGAAATTTGGTAATTGTTCCTCGTAGCATGTGTAAATCACGTTTCCCCAAATCATTCATAATAGGTAATAACACGCTTATATTTTCAATGCCATCATCACTCCACAGCCTCGTTGAAAATACCTGCAGTATCTCATCCAAATCTGTTTGGAGCTATCTACCTGGGTAGCTAGTCGTTACCTGCCTGTAACGTAACGTAACGTAGGATGAACTCCGCATGCCGAGACACGTCGGCTGCACAAGACTGCCGAGGATAGACGAGAGTACCACCACTGATCGATCCATGGACCCCCAAAAGGACCCCACATTCTGCTGTCACCGAAGAAAAGAAAAAAGCCTCTACCTTTCCATGAGGTAAGTGTACAGGTACAAAAGCAGATGACGCCATTCCAATGCAGTGCAATGCGAAACAAAACAGACACATGTAACCGAAGCCAAAACATGAGCGCCGAGGTCTGGTTCCCCCGAGCTCACGCAGCTTCTTCTTCATATGCTAAGTGACGTCTAATCATGATCATGGTCTAAGTCGGGAAATGCCCCTAAGGAAAAACCTTCGTAGCGTTGGGAGGTACACCGAGTGGGATTCGGGCCCCATATGTCTAAAGACGGGACAAAATACAGGTTCGTGCGTATATTCGTGTTCGGCGTAATTGGCGGAGCTGTCGTCGCAAACAGGTACGACATGACAGGCGCGTGGCTGACAACCGTGCAGCACGGTGTCGCCAGTTTAATAACGTGAGGGGTATCTTAAATCAAAGAAAGGAAAGAGAAAAGCCGTTCCACGGCCGCCCAGACGCGGCAGGGCAAACCAGCCATATCCGCCTCCACAACGCCCCCCCCCCGAGAGTGTCGCGAGACTCAATGCCGCTTTTGGTCGTTGTTGCCCGAGCCATTCTTCGTACTTGATGACATGTGATGGTGCGGGTGATGGTGATGGTGATGTTCGTGGTGTTGGTGGTGATGATGATGGTGGTGCTGCTGGCGTATTCGTTGGCGGCCACGGCGCTCTTCATGCTCCTCCTGCTCTTCCTCTATCGGGTAGTTGACTGATTGCCTTTCCTCCTCGTACCATGCGCTAAGACTCTTGCCGCCGAACATCAAGTCCTCGTCGTCGATGACGATGGGCTCCATCCAGGCGTGGTTACCCTGTTGCTGCCCCGTGGGTACCTCGTCTGCGGGGAGGTAGTAGTACTGCGCGTCGTCTGACGACGGGTGAGGATGAGAGGGTGCTGTTGTGGTAACCATTTTGAGAGGTGATGGGCCGTGGTGGTTCTGTGAGGACGACGAAGTTTTCGAGGATCTGTGTCCTGTCCTGTGGGAATGACGACTCGTCGGTGGATGCGGCGAGCGCGTCCGAGAGTGGGTGAGGTGATTGTTGGACGATGACTGGGTATGAGGCGAGTGTAGGCGATGGCTCTGTTGCGAGGTTGGCCTACTTCGTGGGTTTGATTGGGGTGGTGGTGTCTGTTGTGGTGAATGTAGTGGTGACTGTTGTTGTTGTTGTTGTTGATGATGATGATGCTGGTGTCTAGTATTGTCGTCGTAGAGACGCGGGCTGTTTCGAGTCATGGGCGAGCCGGCTGAGTGTAGATGTGAAAGATGTCCAGAGGAGAGGAGAAGAAGCGGGTGCCAGGCGGTATATGTATATGTAGAGAGGTCTGATTAGGTGTGTGTGTATGCGTATGCTTATGCGTATGCAGTATGCAGTATATATGGCCTGGTGTAAGAGACTCGAAGCAAGGCCTTGTCTTGGTACCTTGTCTTGGTACCTTGTCTTGGTACAACGCGTGGCAGATGACAGTTGGGTTGTATCCAGCGATAATGGTGGTGGTGGTAGGTAGGTAGGTAAGTAGTAGTCGTAGTAATGGTTGTTGTTGTTGTGTTGGTTGGTTGCTGTGGTACCTAGTGAAACTCAATCGGAGGGTCGGTATCTATTGCCGCGTCGGCCGTCGGCGTTGGCAGGTGGTGATGATGGTGATGATGATGACGATGATGATGTTGGCGACGACGAAAACGGCCTATAGATAGTCTGTACTCCCTATTAATATATTGCAAGAGCTTGCGACAGGCTGTCTCTTTCGTGAGCTTGCAATGGCGGTCAGGTCAGCAGGATGACGCAGTTCGAGCTGGTGTGGCAGAGATATAATATCATATATGTACAAAAAGATAGTAAGGTGAAAAACAGGGAAACCGAGGACGCGGAGAGACGGAATAGTGTATATACTTCTAGTCTAGTCTAATAGGGAGAGGAAGGGGAAGTATGAGGAAGAGGCGAAAAGGCTGTTAGGCTGACGCGAGACCGGGCAGGTGGAAGAGTGGGTGCCGCTGAGGAAGAACATATCGACAGCTTTAGGGACCTTGTGTAGCCTCTAGCGTCTGCTTAGCGTGTTCTGTACCTACAGCCTGCAGGAGGTGCCTACCTCGCTGTTGGGCTGATCATTATGGGGAGTGAGCCGGGAAGTGTACTTACCTAGGTACACTAAGGGGGGTGTGAAAGGAGTGTGAGTGGGGCCGCAACCATAAGAAAGAAAAAATTAAAATACACATGTACCTTAACGGCAAATACGGTAGATAGCGTGCGGCAATGCGGGGGAGGGGGAGGGGGGCAGCCCTACAGTGCTATAAGAGCCTGGAGGGGGTGAGCTTCCAGAAGGGGGAAGTGCTAGATAGAGGCAGCGGGGGTACACATGTACAGGACGAGGTAAAAACGGTTTGCGGACGGATAATAACGGAATGCTCATTCTGCATCAGCATCTAAGAAAAAAGCTTATTATTAGTGGGCAGTAAGTATTACACACCATGATCCCCATTCTACCTAGCTATCGACCTGCTTATGTAGGCATCTGCTCAAATTATCAATAGATAGATAGTCAGATAGATAGACAGACTCCTGGTACCTATGGCATAGTGTATGTAGATAGACAAAAAGAGAGGCGGTATGCACTCTATAATGGCTCTGTCTTGCGTGAGTCCCTCTTGTTCTCCATTGGGGTTTGGAGATAAAGGGTGTTATTTTATGCTGTATACTTGGTGTTTCGGAGTGAGGGAGTGCCTTACTCCGGAACTTAGATAGGGCACGGGCAAGACAAAGTCCGGCGGTGAGTGGCTGCTGCACGGCACGAACGTATTGTAGGTGGACAAGGAGATGGAGACCAGATGGATATATGCGTAGGTACTGGGCCAAGTATGTAAAAGGAAAGGTGAAACACACACACACACACACAGACACACGCACGCACATACCACACACTTACACATATACACATATATACCACATGTCGTGTACACATGCGCACATCTATGCGGACGTATATATAAATCCGGAATTGCCATCGGACACTTTCTACGAGCTCCGGTCTATAGATCCAAAATATACATCTACAATGACACTGAGGGGTAAAAAGAGAGAATGAACAAGGAAAGAAAAAGAAAAAAGAGAAACCTCATACATCTTCACGGCAACACTAACACGGATAGGTCAAATCGGTATAACGGCGGCCGCGCTGCAGAAAAACATGGATTGGCCGCCCGCCAAACAGCAGCGAGTCTACTACGTACGTTTCTTCTTTCTAATTTAGGTACTCGAAGGATATGGCACATTACTATTGGATGATGTCCTAACAAGAAACCCTCTGGAACTGAGACTTGGCTTTCATGATTTACTGTTTGATTCCCTGCTTAGTCGAGCATTGTGGTATACAACTAGGTAGGTGTCGTGTCAATTTCTTAGTAATCCGGAAAAGTTGCCTGTTAGTATTCTGTAGGGGTTGGCTAAAAAGAACACCATGTTTTTCGGCCTCCGGGCGAGGAACAGGGATATCCTAGTACGTGTCCGTTCAACCACAAGAGAACATACAGTTTTGTACTGAGAGGAGATGTTTAGATGAGAGAGCGGTCCCAATTCATATTTAAAATACTAAGAATATCATCGCCCCACGGAGGAACGCTTTATAGTCCGATGCTAGCAAGAAATGTAGAAAGGGAGATCGTAAACAATGAGACCTATCTACCTACATAATTATTCAATTCCACCATCATCGGCAATAGGGAATTTTTCATCTGATGCTAACAAACTTTATTTATCAAATTCTCGACCCTGATTTGCTCATGTGTGTTTCTCTTGCTGCCTATGCATAGTCTCACCTTAACCAATCGGGCTTCATCTATTGTCACATCTTTTCAACCTACCTATGTAGGTAGTTTACCTGATATTCTGTACACGAGAGTCGGCAGCTACACTTACACTACACACAATTGAATATGCTTCATTTTTAGATATATGCACAGACATTCCCCTTTCTCCGTCGCAGCGCCGTTTAGAAGCACATCATGTCCAACGCATCAAGCCCACGTATCAGGCCAACGTATCAGGCTGCCGTACCTATGCATAGATAACCTGGGCAAGTACCTATTTACCTACCCAATATCCCATCAAGGGGGTTTATGCCAACAAGCCCCGGTCATTCAGCTCGGACCTTTCGCAGCCTCAGCATTTTTTGGACATACCTAAGTACAGAATATATTGATTGACACCGACGTGGACAAGGCAGGGCTAGGCCGGCCTGCTCTTGCGGCCTAGACCGAAGTCTCGACACTCAGAATCCTCCACTCGTCTATGGCCTCCGGCAACATTGGACAGATGCTCGGCGATGAATGGCTCAGGCTGACGAGGATGAAGCTCCCCCTCCCCGCCCCCCTAGATGCTGACAGCGATCCTTTCCCACTCGCCTACCGACTGCCCGCACCGCCGAGGCCGTTATCTGTAGTTCCATGACCTATCATTGTGCACAAGGCTACCCAAGCATTTCCCTTTTTTTTTTTCACTTTCTCTAGATCACATCGATGCATGGGGCCGACATATGCGCAACCGTAGAGGCCGTTTGTACTCCATTCCCGAGTCTAGCCGCATAAGTATTTAACTATTAATATGTTCGTAAGCATAGTATGCGGGCACGGTAGTAAATAGACTAGGTACTTGCCTAGCAGACAAGCAAGTCATTTTTAGCCCACGGAATCTTTGAATTAAATTGAGATGCGGTACATAGGTGGTTGGCAATGCAGATCCTGTACTGTAGGTATTGTTGTCGGATCGACTCAGGGATCAAAAACCATGTACTTACTTACAGTGTACCGCCCGGGCGACCCCTCCGCAGAAGGGTCCCCGGAATGAAGGAACCGAGCTCATCAGTCGGCTATATACGCTAAGAGGGCGTACCGGATTGTCCCGAGTTGACCCCCGTGCCTCCATGAGCCATTCCCAAATACAGATCTAGTAAGTATCCGACTTTTCCGTTTTCGCCGTTCCCACACGTTAGCTAGGCGTCATAATGTGAGTCTGACACGCTCGCTAACTCCCCTGGAGTCGGCCTATGTAGGCACTGCTCACTCACCGACACGGCGGCGACAATTATTTATATAGGTCGATCAGTTCTAGAGTTCTAGAGAGATCTAGTATCGCTAACTATTGCCTGTGCGACACGAGGCGGGATCTAAACTCTGACCATGCGCCCAGCAAGACTCAGCTCGGCTGGCGTTAGAGTTCGGTCATTCTTTTTGCCCAGCTGGCGCCATGACCAGCCATGACCAGCCATGACCAGCCATGAACGGCCATATGGTGGGTGATCGATGCCGACGCATGCATGCATCGTGGCATTTACGTACCAATCTATTTGCCTATATCTTTATCTACGTAGGTATGACTGACAGGTCGGTTAGACGAACGTCTACGTCTACGTCTCCATAACGAATGCTTACGTCGAGCTCCCTATAATACCTAATAGAGACAATGTTATGTATTCTCTGCAGCCCAATCTACGGCAGTGAAGCGAACTTCTCGAATAAAATCCATCTTCCATCACAATCACGCCATCAACTAGACGCTAAAAATAAAAGTAAGAATAGAGACACCTCACTATTGTGCGGTAGGATATTCTCCGGCAGTCTATTCTCCTATACTCAATATGCACGCCAACTATCCACATTCGCTAGCTACTATGTAGGTACATGCTGCGTCCAGTATCCCCAAGGGGGGAGGGGACGAGCCCCTGATTTGCGATGCGCCCGTCTCACAAACCAATCGTGATCGAGTCGATGACAATAGTAAAGTAGGTGTCCACTACTTGGGTACATATACTAGAGACGTACGTGCACACGAAAACAATGATCGCCAAGCGCAGCTACGCAGGCAAGTAATAATGCTAATACTACCACCTGGTGTTCTCGAACCCAACGAGCCGCAAAATCTATTTCTGTCTCTGTCAATAGTCCCACCCGTGAGATTTATTTTCTACCTAATAGTAATAGGTAAGCTGACACATTTGGCCGACTACCTACCTACCTACCTACCTACCTACCTACCTACGTATATGTATCTCCTCGATCTTTATGTATACACATCTTGCGTTAGGTACATTTCGCACTCAACCGATAAATAAATGCCCACGTAAGTTGATGTGCACACAGGCAGTTATATATCTACACCGACCTACTCAACTTAGCAGGTGATAGATAGTAGGCATAGATATCAGATATCATTTTGCGCGGGGGGGCCGAATACTGGCCGAGCACCATTCAACAACGACCCAATCCAAGACCGGCGCGTAAATGAATTTCGGCTCGGGTTCTGTTTCGAGGGCTCACGTACGTCACCCGTGATGGAGAAAATAAATGTCACATGTTTATACACCTATATGAAGTAGTTTAGTTTGTCTTACTAGTATGTACATTCCCAGTGGCGATGCCCACCGCACATCGGAATGGATACGATATTACGTCTAATACGGTTTATGAACATCCTACAAATTACCCCTCCCCCCACTCCCCACCAGCAGACATTGTACCTGAGGCATGTAATCGTAGGTACGCAGTAGATGGAAACCACCCAACCAAGCTGACACCTAATGCATGAAATGCCTGAATTTCGCGACTGAATCCCGAGACCAGATCTTGTGTCGTAGCCATCAAATCACGGCAGTCCCCCGTTTTTTGTCATGTGGTGCCAGCCCTACACCACCTACGCAGTACTTAATCGTCTACCTAATCCTAAATGCTACTAACTACTTATACCTACTTATCCGGATCGGGATACTTTAGACTAGCTGATTATTCCCACTGAATTGAAATGATGTGCTGCGCTATGCTTTCTTTGGCCGCTCTACGTTTTGTGTTTGTTCACTTATCCTATTAAAAACAATTGGACTTGAATTTTAAAATCTCGTTTCATTTCGTCCCATCCCATCCCATCTCATCCTCAAACCCATGAAGCAATCCCATACCCCCCTACCCCGGCATCAAACAACCCAACTCTTCGCCGTTTCGTTTCTGTTTCCTCCCCCTTGTTTGCGTCTCGTCACTTTCCCTCCCCTTCCCTATCCATATAAATGTCGTCATAGCGGGGCCAGCCACAAAAGACCAGGGACCGCCAAGCCGGCAAACGAGGCCGCGAAGAAACGAAACGCGCCACCACCTCTGTAACGATGCAGGTCACACACGTACATACAGGAATTAAGCCTACAGTATCAAGGAACCGGAACCATCCTCCTGTACCGGACTTGTCAAATGTCTACTCCGTGTGGCCTCGTTAGCGAGAATCATGTCCCCGGCGGCAAATATCGTCGTCATGTCTAGTAATCATCACCATGCACAATTACACCCCTACATCTACAGAGTATGCATCTCTGCGCATAAGCCAGCAGCGCGAAACGCGAAACGAGCTTCAATGACGTCATGGGCCGTCACCCGTGCCCCTCTATGAAGTATCTATCGATCTACCCCCCTCAATTTACGACCTATCTCCGACTTCACAGAGACAGCAACGAATCCAGGAACACCAGTATCGTCATTGTTCGTCTACGAATCTGATTCCGAGTCTCTCCGTCGTGGTTTTTCGATTGACCAATTAACTTTCCATCTAAGGAAAGATTTGCTACGTTCTTAGACGGCTTCGTATTTTTTTTTCTTTGAATGACGAGCGTGGAACGGCGTGTTTTAGCTGTTGTTCTGTGAGGCCTAATTAGGTACACAAACTTTCCTATTTTAGGCGTGCCAAGACATCTGTTTGCCAGCTCGCGGTTATTAAGACATAATAGTAGGGCATAATAGCAGGTAGGTAGGTATTACTCGTAGAATGTACGTAAGCTTCGTCTTATCGAAGCCATAACCCCCCGTGCTGTTTTATATATATAAATAATCTAATCACACTTTTCTGCTTTATCGTATTTGATAATGATTTACATCGTATGGAGCACTGTTGTCCTATTATTTCCTTAGATAGCATGCCGAGCCGGACAGATGTGACATTATCACCGCAAAACAACAACAGTTGGCGGCTCACCGACCGACGTTATCCGCCGTATACGGCAAGCCGAGTAGAAAGGGGTTGTACTTCGTGACACGTCCATTGGTTGAAGTACACTGGACTTGCGTGTAAAGGAAGGGGTTGATACCTAATTCTCAGCATGGTACTTATAATAATAATAATATTGTCTTCCCCGGAATAGGAGAGTTGCATATAGTCAAATGACCAAATATGCTCCAAAGGTAACTACATTTGATCTCTTTATATGTTGTAATCCATGGCTGGCCAAGTAATTACCCGTCATGCGCGTGCGGATCTCAACCGCCATGAGATCGACGTGTCTGGCGCCCGTATCCGAGCATCACACGGATAGGTAGTATATCACTAGTGCCCAACTATGATAATATTGAGAATATTACTGAAAATATTGATAGAAGTATCGTAGACACGAGGATGTGACCCTAGCCAAGCGCATTTTCTCCATTATAATACATACTGCTATAGATATAAGCCTCGCAGTGTAGGCTGAGTATGCATATAATACTTCAACTATACATAGCCAAGAGTAATAGTAGGCATCCGGCAACAAGTTATACCGCTCCATATCCATATTTAGATATACGTTCGCTTCGATCATCAATCATCTCGAGTTTATTAGAAAAGATTATGCGCCAGCAAGTACATAGGGTTGTTTCGGTGCCTTTACGATCTCGGCGCGGCCCGCCTACGAAAGGCTAACCAAGTTCACATTATCAATCTCGCCCTCACGTGTACTCATTGGATTCCTTAGTACGATATCAGTGATCAATCGGTTGTATGAAATAACTAATTGGCATGTGACGACCTTTCAGTGCTCCTCGGCCAGTGAATTCTAGCGCAATGAGAATGACGCATATAGCGTCGTCCAACGAGTCCCTAGACTATATGGTGCTAGCTTTACAGATGAAAACTGACACTTCGTGGATGTTATGAGCCAGGTATAGCAATGAATAAATGCGCCGAAGCTGGGTTTTAACCTCGGAAAATACTCAATACTTTAACGCGCCTTTCTCCCAACGAATGTATATTTATATAGCAGAGACTCTCTTGCAACCCGTGTTCTCGTAGTTAGCCCCCAAGACATACCGTTACTGTCTCCCTGAGAAGCTATTTCTTGTCCTTTTCCTGCTTCTCTTGTCTTTCTCTCCCCGCCTTCTCTTTCACTACTTGGCTCCTCTTAGTGCGATAGAACTTCAAAGCTCTATCAACCCACAAGCATACATCTTCGGCAACAAGTTCTAGCGGAGGCGCCTCAAAACTTCCGGCAGGCGAGTCCTTTACTGCCTTGCAAATGAAATCCTGTAATGGGAGATGCAGTGGGACTGAATCAGTGGGCTTACCTTTCTCATCTCGAAATTTCTGTTCAGCAGGTTAGAAGAGAAGTTACATTGTAACAGGGGGCCTAATACCTCATTTTGAGCACAAATTACACCCACCTTGCCTCCTCGACCGAATGTTGGTCGCCATACCACGATTGACCCTTCCGCCGTCTCGTTATTTTCATCCTTTGCATATACATACGACCCGGTTCCGTCTAGCTCTCCAGCCATGTACTTCTTTTTCAGCCTAAGCTCATTCCTCTTTTCAGCTTGAAACATCTTATACATATCCACCCCAACAACAGCTCGAATCTCGCCGTTGGAACGACGTATATAAGCCTCGGCTTTCTCCTGCAAATCGTTATTTCGCTGGCTGAAGCCAACCTCCACCACCACGGTTGGGAAAACGCATTGACACCCACACTGCGTGTGTATAAAGGATTTATCTGGCGACTTTGAATCATTTTCACCTTTGGCAAAAGGAAACTCGACATCCGTAGAACCTGCCCACATGACACTCCTGGCGGCATTGGAGACCTTGGTATCATCTGATCCCTGAAGCTGTTCAACCCAATTTCCTACTTTTAAAAATATACTTTCCGCCATCATCTCATGTATTATAGTACGGATTCGAATTTCAAATCGCTGCTGAGAGCGCGTGTAGTCAAATCTGTGATAAAAAGTAAGTAGAGTGTTAGAACCCTAACTTGGGCGACTATACCGTAGCTTGTCTTCGGAATAGGCTTGGAGCTCAGTATCTCCACTGTCCCGAATAGTCCTGAGCAACTGCCCGTACTGGCGGGCATTGAGCTTCCTCCTCGGATTCGTAATAGTTGTGTGTCTAAGTCTGAGTGTAGACCTGATCAGGGCAATAGTACTTTCTACTCGGGCAGCATCTGCCCGAGAACTTCGGTGTATTGCCATATTGGGATATTTAATCCCTGATTCTAATAGTATTTGAGTGAGGGATAGGGGCGGATACTAGTGTCCTGATTGATGGAGGCCGCATATATTGACGATGCGCTTGGTCGTTTGAAATCCCGGCGCCGTTCTAACTGCAGATAGAGTCCTGTAAGACTGGGTTTGGTATCCTATAATTGCATCTACTGAAGAAATTTCGGTGAGGTAGGGGTGTTTAGGGAGTGGCACCTGGTCAAATATTTGTGTAGACTAAATCGTGACCTTACAAGTACGAGACGAAAACTTTCTAGATTCTGGCGTAGCATTTGTCCTGGGGAGTCCAAAAGCGGCTTCTGTTTACTTCCCCTTCCTGGTTACAGCTTGGTTACACACGCATGCAATCTTCGATTACCGGAACGTGATTTCACCAATAGTCGGCAATTGCCGAAGTTAGGGATGAAGAGCCCAGTCCAATGTAATAGCTCAGATTAGTGGCTAAGTTTCAGTTTGAAAGGGGGCTGCGGCAACGACCTGCTGTGGATATTGATATTCTATTGGTTATGGTTTCATTTCAACAAAACGTCTTTGATAAAAGTTCCTATATCTGTCACTTTTCTAATCGCGAGCTGATATGATAGAAGTCCTGTCATCAAATAGGTGCTACGCGACTATCACTACTATTTTAAATGTACTATGATATCTCACGTAGCAGTGAATTCGACCTTGTAGGAGTCAATGGCCTGTACCTCAAAGTCTAAGTTCTGTCTGGTGTGCTAGAGCCCTTTATATAGGCTTAGGCGCTCACTTCTTCTAGATACACCCGTAGGCCCAACGCAGGCGATATGGCCGAAGCAGATTGATTCTATCATCCAGATTAGTTCAACGTATCCTAGCACATCCATCACTCCTAGCCCCTTAGTGGATCATCCTACCCTAATACACTTACCCGTGACGTTATCACTAATGTCCTAACATTTATCTAGGTCCTCTTAATTAAAGGGTAGTTTTCAGAGACGCCATTCATATATTGATTGCTAGCGAGCGGAAGTGCCTAAGGCAGTTGATTTCAATCTGGACAAACCACTCAAGAATTCCCTAACACTTTATACTAGTCAAACCCGCATAGTAGACAGAAATAAAGAGGAAAATAATTTAGCTCCATCCTCGTAATGTCAATCCAAGGAAAGAAGACACAATAACAAACGAATGACTGACGAGTTCCGCTGTGTTTGTGAATCGTATATCAGAGAATCTTCCCCGTCTTCCGCCTTCCTCATACTCCAACGTTTAACCTTGGCGTAACTCGTGGCCTCTTCCAATAGCCTCGCCCATGTTGTAGTGTTGGTTTTCTTGGGCTGTGATATGGACTCCTTGGCCACCTTCGAACACAAGAACCACGTCAGATCCGCCAAATTGGAAATAACCAAGTTCCTCCCCTTTGAACAAGGTCTTACCCACCTCCGCGGTGGGTACCACGGACGAAACCTGAGCCATGCCGATAGGGAGGACTGCTACGAGCCCCATGTGCGTTTCCAAGACGAAAAGCCCACGCATTTGACAGAACTGGTACCCCGCACTATCTGGGGCGTCGAAAGTACGACCACGATGGAGGGCCGGCTTCATGACCCGCTCAGTACCTCTTGGTGGCGCAATGCCTCTCACTGGCTTTATCGACCCTTCTTCCTCCACGACTTCGAGATAGACTTGGCCCTTGATTACCTTTGCTTCTAACACCTTGCCCGCAACGGGAGCATGTATGCGATGGTAGTCATTTGGCGCAAGAAAGGAATGCATGAAGATACCATCTGCGAAGCGGCTTGAGTACTCACTATCCTCTAGGAGTATGCTGATAGGCCAAGGAATTGTCTTGATTTCCACGGTTACATCTGGTTTCACCTTCCACTGGGCTAGGAAAGTAGCGTCAGCGGGAGAGACGATTGTGTCAGGATCCTCCATATCTGCGATTGGGCGATAACCGGGCTTTGTATAGCGAGCGAAAAACTGGTTGAAGGTCTTCCAACCCCCATGGGGTTCTATGTACTGATCCATATGGTAGCTTTCTGCCTTCCTGAAGCTCTCCAGCGATTGTGGTGTGAGAGATTCAGGAGTGTCGTGGAACTTCCCTAACTCCTGTGCATAAGAGACTAGCCAGTTTGACAGACACGACAGGTCTTTGTTCGCGTTTTCTGGCTTGATCGCAGTCTGGTATTTGTATATGGGCAGCTGGTCGAAGACAAAATAGAACAAGCAAAGTTTCCGGTAGACTTCTTTTCCATCACAAGTCTCGCATGGTACCCACTTCAACAGCGTGTCCATGTAGACGAAGAATTTATCCAATGTCGTGATCTCGCCCATATCCGTGGGTGCCTGTTTGACTGCCTGTTCGATCGCCAATGTGAAATCACCAAGCCACCCATTGTCCTTGATCATTTCGACGAGGTCTTGGACGACGCGTGAGTACTCCATAATGTATATGGTAGAACAAGGACTGGAGGGATGAAAGAATGCTAATAGATCTTAGAGGAAGAATTAACTTCAGGTCCTAATGTCGTATAGCCTCTTGATGAGATCTTGGGACAGCAGCTGCTAGACAAATTAAGACGTGGGAACAAATTCGAGGACTTGTGAATAGAGTGTAATATTCGGAAGGCTTTATATACACCATAATATAGATAGTAATGGGCATATGCCCTCGATCGACGTTCTGTCAGGCATCCCCGCGTCAGTCATACGGTCACACGAAAAGTAATACTAGGCACATAACTCAGGATTGAATAGACGGGACTTGGATGAGAGGCTAGGAGCGAAGGTTCGGGAGGGGATATTGAGTAACAAAAGCAAGTATGGGAACTTCGGTGTTCGCATATGCTATCGGTAGTCACTTCCGATGATAGGTTTACTGTTACCCCAGATCGGTCAAGAGGCCTTGGTATTGTCGTATCAGCTCTAGGATCGTTCTATATGGGTACTTTTAACCTTTGCGGACCTCGATCTCTGGGTACGGTAGCACCTAGACATGCGGGTTCTTGCATTCTGTCCTGCGGCATCTACATTTAAGAGTAGAGAAGGCCTATCAATGTAACGCGAGCCGGGCCGACGGGCAGAGTGATATCCGAATGGATCAACTCGCCGGCGAAGGGTCTCGACTGGTAACGCGGTGCGGGGCTCCAACCAACCGCCTCCGGGCCATCTGGGACTGTGATGCCTTTGGGTAGCTGCTCTACCCGTTGGTAGGGTCGCGGCGGGGAGCAGCATGTGAGCATCTGACTCTGGCGTCATTATTTTTGGGTTGTTGACCCTTATTTTGTCGATTGCGGCGACTTGCATCGAAAGAAATCGTAAATTGTGAGAGTGGACAGCTGAATCGGTCATGGCGGTGGACGATGCAACAATAAGTGTCTTGGTGTCGGATAGCTGGCTAATATATGTATGACTTCCAATGAGGATAGCATAATAAGGAAGTATTACTCTGTCTCGTGTGGCCATTAATTGACTAATCGGATGTCCTTGATATTGTGCTCTAGTCTACACCTTATTGTATATCTTGACAACTCCTATCCATAACTCTTCGTCTTGAGGATGGGGAGTACGAACCTATGATCTCGGGTATAACCAAATCGGAGACCAACGTTTAAATGTAGGTCAGCCACAAGCCGTAATTCGAGGTATATTAGTGATCGTGCCCACCACCTTCCTTACTTAATCGGATGAGGTGCGTCGGATATGTACTGCGAATGTAACGAGCTGCCGTAATACATCAGACCATTCCTACCGAGCGATACCCAACTATTAGTAGGACGATGCGGTTGTAGAAAAAGTCAACAATATGTGTATCATAATACCATCCTTCGGGTAGTGGTGTCTCTGGCTTGACGCAGAAGTTGGTAACCGGTCGGGTTGTGGGAGAAACGAGGCATGACATCAAGATAACATGAGGTCTTAGATCACCTACACATGTAACAGATCGTTTCCCGAAGAGTCGCCACCAGGTGAGCGGTACATATTACAGGATATGCTGAGGAGAAGACAGCGTGAGTGTGTCTTCACGGTACTGGGTAGCCTCGATAGGGGGCTTCAAAAAGCCCATGCGTGCTTGGCGGGTTCTAACTCAATACGTACGCCTAGATGCTACACATACTTCTTCCGTTTATGCGTAGGTGCAGATAGCTCAATAGACACCAGGACCACAGGACCGAGCTCACCCTCACCCTAGAGCAAAGAATCATGATACGAGAAAGAAAAGTATGTAATGGAAATATTCGGTATTCGTAAACATTCACGCACGGCTAATGCAGAATGAACCTAAATATACAAGTGAAGCAGACTCGTTACCCGCGACCACCAATCCCCCAAATCCCGTTTGCCCTATCCCGTTCCTCTCTTTTCTAGTCCCCATCATTCATGCATATGTATACTCGAATTCCTATCTCTCAAGTCTTGTATGTCATGTCATGTCATGTCTCGTCTCTGCATTTAGCACGAGTGACCCCTCCTCGTTGCTTACTCCAAGCCCCTGAAGCGGCGGTTATACTCCTCCACGGCGATGGCCACCATGCGGTACAGGAACGTCCGCCCGCTCTCCTCACCGATGGGTATAAACGGGCCATTGGCGCCACCACGCAAGATAATGCTAAGTCCAGTTCGCTCTTTGGCGATCGTCTGCACGTCCTGGAGTGGAACATCCCATTCTGTACTTAGTCTCCTGCTGCGTATGAGGAGGATGCGGCTGTATGTGACCATGACTACCATATCCTCTCGCGGCAGTTGTATGTGTGCGATGTAGTCCTCGTTGAAGTATTTCCCGTTGTCTACTTGCTTGAGCCATGATTGCCCTAGTGCCTCGCGTTGGTTGTAGGGACGGACGATGCCATCTGCGGGCACGAACCGGGCGATACGGACCCGGTCAAGCTCCGACCCGTCGAATACAGTCGTGGTGTTGCGGATGCCCTCTGATACGTTGGAAGCTAGATCGAAAATACCTACCGCAGGTTTTGTTGCCAATCCGATGAAACCTTTGCCAACCCCTTTGAGAAAACCGACAGCGCCCTCTTGCTCGGCGCCCTCCAAAGGTTTACGCGCGACGCCACCAATCCCAGATGCCACAGAAGTGAAGAAGGAATTTGCGCCAGCAGTGACCCCGAATAGGGCATGCTTGGGTCGATTACGTGCACGTGTGATACGGCGGCGGTCTTGGAACTGCTTATCCAGAGTAGCCGCCGCTAGGCCCTTGCCGACGCTGCCCGTAACTTTAGAAAAGGAATCCGAGAAGCCATAGACTGATTTCTTGACAAAGCTCGCAGCCCCTTTGGCGATGCCCAGCCCGAGATCTTCAGGTTTATCCGACATGATTAACCCTTGGTAGGGTTCGTAGAAAACATCCGTGATACCGCTGCTGATACTGTTGAACAAGCCGACAGGGTTACCGAGGAAATCTGCGCTGCCGATAATCTTGTGGACCTGGTAAAGAACTTCCTGGCTGTAGTGATTGGATATATTTTGTGTGAGCACCGGGATAGAGACCCTCGCATTTTCTAGCAGTAGTGCATTCAATCGAATCGGTGCATCGTTGACATTTCCGATGGCCATGGTCATGACGTTGACAAAGAACATGATAGGGTTTCGAGACGACGTTTTGTCTTCAATATTGACACGCTCCGTGCGCATGAACGAAAGATCAAGTTGCATGGGTTGAATATTCAGCACCTCGAAGTAGATGTCTTGCCCTGACTGTTCTTGTTTCGGTTCCGGGATATCAACGCCCTCGTCGCAGAGCTTGCCTTCATTCGTCTCTGACCACGATGCCCCAGGGACTTTTGAAAAATCTAATACGGCATAGATGAAATCCTCGTCGAGATCGATAGTCATCTGCTGGAGTAGCAAGGTCGCATACTTGACGTACAACACACCGTAGCTGTCGTCCTTGACTCTTGTGACCATGGCATGCAATGACGGGTGCAATTCGGTCTCTTGTGCTTGTTTAGGTACTACGCTGGGATATAAGATCATCGGAAATAGACCACCGTAAAGCTGGTTATCGATCTGTATCCACTTTATAGAAGTGCTGATCGTCTGATAGAGGGCCGACTCGTTATATCGAAGACTGATATCTCTGAAGGTGACATATGCCAACTCCTTCATCTGGTGGTTGATTAACGATACCCCAATGCCTGAAAGCCTGAATGCGGCTTGGAATGTTGTCTCGGTGTCCTGCTTCTTGACTTCAAATCCTCCTGCGCCACTGGCACTGGTACCGCTTTGTGACTTTTGCCTATAGAGACTCTTGCTAGGCTTGAAGTTGGATAAGATCAAAGTTTGTGTTGGACCGTCTGCGGCGACACTGATATCTATGATCTTCTGAGTGCCTGAGGTGCTGACGAACCTCATTGGGATTTGGTTGCCGATTTCAGCAAGTTTGACATGCCGCTCCTTGCCGAGCGCGCCTATTACCACTTCTCTAAACTTAGCAGCAGGGAAGTCCCAGGCGTACGGCATGATACTACGCGGAGGCAATCGATATCGAACTGGTCGCCACCCAGAGCGGTCTTCAACCCCATCCTCATCTACGTTGGGGTTGGCTTGGTAGAAGGTGAACTCGGTATCGCTTTCATTGCGCATTGAAAATGGCCACGCCTTGGTCTCCATACTAAGATGGAGGAATATAGTGGCGTCTTCCATCAAGATTTCAACGCGTATTAGTCGCTGACGCTGTCCAGTTTTAGCGATCTTGACGTGTGTCGTGCCGAGATCCGAGATATTTATGGGTGATGACCATTGGTTGTCCATCCCCGGGTAACATAGTGCAATTTGTTTCGTTTGCGATCGTTGGAGCCAATGGAGGGGCTGTAGAGCGCCTGGTTCAAGCGTCATGATGTTGGATGACCTTGGTTCTCTCACATTGATTAGTTCGCCGACCTTGTTTTTCACTACAAATCTTGGTGCGAGGGTGACAATCTTTGTCAATTTGTATTTTCCTTCACCAGATTCAACGGTGATTCCGACATGAAGCTCTGACTGCTTCGTAGTTGATTGCAGCGCTACGTCGGTCGTGCTACCAATAGCATCAAAACTCTGGGGTTTACTCCATTCCGAATCACCCAGCTTTAAGAGAGCGCGGTTCCGTTGGTCTTCGTTTCCGAAGGAAAACATTAATGGTTGGGCTTTGGGCCGTTGCTGGTCAGAGGAACCAGGCTGTGATGACTGTCCAGCTGCTCTCTTGGCTTGCTGCAGGAATTGTTTCCCGCGTATGGCAACATCCAGACCAGTTTTGTTTAGGATTATATAAGGGCTGTAGACTGTCACCCTGAAAGCACCACCACCATTTGGAGCTTTGAAGTAATGCAGCTTGAGATGTAATGGTAGGCCCTCGTCATCTTTGCAGATTAGTTTGTGTTCCTTTCGAAAATCCTCTTGATAGCCAGGGTTGATAATAGCGAATTCACTGGCTTTGAACGCCGTATCTTGCATATCTACGCTTAACAAGAGTAGGTGTGAGAGTTCCACGACATGCACGGGGCTGACCCCACCCTTTCTAAGGAAATTGTTCCAATCCCTCTTCGTGTTCTTGTCATAAATTCGGTATTTGAAATCGTAAGGCAGAAGATTTTCCAAGACGATGGGTGGGGAAAGCTTCAGCTTCATGTATGGATATTTCCTGTGTATCGTTAGCGACTGGTGTCTCATTTGCGGACAAACATACCCAGTTAGGAAGTGACCTCGATCAAAATTAGCATTAAGCTGGAAGTAGAATGGGTCATCATTTTCTCCTTTGCAGACTAAGGTGCGTGTTGGCCTTTTTAATAAATCTCTCCACCACAAATGATCGGATGACCATGTATATCCGAAACCAGAATCTGGTCGAATGAGGAGAGACTGGACATAGGCGGCCGCGACCGGAGCAGGGCGACTCTCGCCCGGCGCGATCTTCTCAATCTTAAGTAGGTGGCCTTCCTGAGCATCGAAAATACCTAGTTCGACAGGTATCTGTGTCTGGTTCTCCACAACGAGAGGCGACCGTAAAGTTACATACTTGATGTTGTCGGCACCAAGACTTACTTCAACAAGGAGTCGATGAACCGTATCATCCATCTTGGGTCGTAAACTATAGAGGAACTCACCCTCGCGATTGAGGGGAATCTTTTTAACCGTATCGAACCCGCTACCTTCAATCTCAACGGCAACACTGTTTGCAGTCGTGCTTTCCGACATGACGTTTTCACGCATCTTCTCCCATTGCTCAAAGCTCCAAGGAGCCTCTTCACCATCGTCCAATTTAAGGGATATGCTCTCCTCATTACTTAAAGTCTTGGCCTGGACCAGGATGCTAAAGCCAGTATAGTTCCGGATCTTATACGGCGCTTCCACGCCCCGTGGTTTCCCCAAGATGTCTTCATCTTGTGTGAGGAAGTCAAACGATTTTGATGCCAATGCGATGGTCGCTGTTGTTACAGTCACATCGAAGGTCTTCCTCGACGCTAGGTCAATGGAGAGAAGACCAGTGGCTTGCTCCCTCGCGACTCCGAGACTAACTTGCCACGGCTCCAGGAGAGGTTCCCACGCGGACTTGGCAAAATTGTAGACGTTGATATACATGTCAATCGCAGTCTCAGCTTTGAGGTTGCCGGACCAATCTGCTGCCGATGCCGTGAAATTCTTGATGCTAAGATCTAGGATCGGCAACTCATGAACATCACCAATTAGCACGACACGCATACCTTCGAGAGTAGCCGTTAGCTCTTCGTGACGCTGTGGCGCCTTACTGATATCATGTGGTTGGCGTGATAAGTCTTTTCGAGATCCAGTGGTAATTGTGCCAGCATTCTTCGCCACCTTAGATTTCGTGTTGATGGTAGAGTGACCTCTTCCACTAGCTGAGCGTTCTTTGAGGCCATCGCGGCGCGGCTGAGCTTTCTTGGTTGAAGAGCCGTGAGGATCGTTCGCATCTTCCTCGCTAGATAGTTCGGAAGCTTTGCTTATAATCTGGAGCACCAAAAGGATATCTCGAAGAGATAGTCGTAAGATCAATGGCTCGACATCAACATGTATATTGGTCAGATTTGACTGCGAGTTATCCATAGAGACTTGAACAGAAAAGTCATCTAGGACACGCAGCCGCGACTCGTCAAACTTGTCCATGCGACAGAGGAACATGCCGACCTGCGAGACTTGAAATGTAAGTGCATGCTGTTGTGATAAGAGCACCTGCTTGGTTCTTAATACGACGGCCTCGGAGCTAGAGCTGAGGGGATTCGCTATCAAGATGACCTGTGCATCCACAATATTGACGCGAAAGGCGACATTCATCTTAGACTGCTCGGTTGTTGGGCCTACTTCTTGCAGGGCTGCTCGGGTGCTGCTTTCAGACAGTCTCCCAGTCCACTGAACTTGCATAGACTCAGTATCTGAGGCATCGGGAGTTTCTATAGGGCTCCCTATGACATCTTGAATGGGCTCATCGGCCTGTAACCCGACGGTGATGAATTTCTGGATGGCGAAAATGTAGTCTAATGCGAAAATGACCCTCGGACTGTCGATTACCACCACCGCGATCATACTGCGCTCCTTGCCTTCAGCCACAGAAATGGTTGCCATGAACTGCTGTACAGCTTTGTTGGAAGAAGTCATTATTTTCTTATACTTATTTCCATCGCGCGTGCGGCTGTCATGGATGGTGAATGATTGGATCACGAATTCTGCCTCGAGCGAACTATCGGCAAGCATCCGAAGTTTGAGTTTGCTGTCGTCTAGAGAGAATCGGGACAGACTCGCTAAGTCCGCGTTACCGATAGGCTTTCCTTCGTGAGCATTGATCAGTTCGAGTCCAACCTTATGAATGGTGAAGACTAGGTCGAGTTTCGTCCAAGTATTCTCTCGAGAACCTAGCTCAGGAGATAGGTCAACGAGGCGGTCATCGTTATCGGTGACAGTGGATGACATTGTCTTCGCCCTACGGAGAGTGCCTTCATCCACGTCCCGTTCTGCTTCCTCTGCACTAGCGCCTGCATCTGTCACAAAAGCAGCCGGAACAGACTTGGATATCGCCAATAAATATTTCAGTTGATACTGAGTGATCCGGAGGTTCACATCCGTCATGCTACCTTCAATCTCCATGTCGGGGCGCTTCCACCCTTCTTTGTGTTCTGCGTACGTGATATGAAAGCCAAGATCAACATGGTCAATCATTTCCAACTCTTCAGATTGGTCATCAGCGTAATGAAACAAAGATGTCAGCCGGATGTTCCTGATGCCAGCAGAGAGTTTCATGGCAATTTCGCCGTCTTCGGAGTCATCTAGAGGCGCAAACTTGTTCTGGGCGTAAATTTCTCCTAAATAGGCAGTGACTAAGTCTCGCCTCGGTCGATCAGGGGAGAGAGGTCGTGGGAAAACGATGATGGGGGTGTTGACGATGATATCAAATTTGAACTTGCTGGTGCTCTGCTGCAGCTGTTGAGCTTGGTTCGCAGCAGCTTGGCGCGCGGCGTTGTATATCGCTTGCATTTTCCCAAACTTAACCAAGAACTCGATGATTTTCCTAAAAGGCTCTTCGAGAAAATTGACCTTGATCGAGCCGGCTCGGAGAAATATGGAGGAATCATAACCGGGGTAGGCCTTCTTATTGCTTGCATCGAATGTTTCATAGCGGAAGTCTGCGAGTTCGTTGCCTTGGATCGTGACGAGCTGACGGAAGCTCGAATCTTCTGCCGCACCGACATTAATGTCATCAACCAAACTGAGATCTCCCAATCTCGCGGCAACTCTCATAGTTCTGCCGGAGATGAAGACTCCAACGTCGGCATGATTAAATGACAGGGTTGCTAGACGAATGCCATCGTTGTTGAGAATCATGCGAATACTTTTCAGGTCAACTTTCACCCGAATAGATCCACTCTCCATCTGCCCGGGGCTCTGGGCAGGCTCATTGATCTCGATTGCTGGACTAGGTCCCTCGGCATCAGCGATGCGCCTCTGAGGCTGGCTATCCACGCTACCATTATTAGCGAAGGTAACAAGGATAAAGTCCAGAAGTGTTAGAAGAGTCTTCCTCGTCACAATCAAGTTAATGGTAGAGACAGCAACGTTCACATTCGTCTCTATACCTTCATATACAGGCATGAATTCTGGCGATTCCGGCCTAACCTTGGTAAACTTTACCCGGACAAGGTCTCTCTGCTGTTGGCGATCTTCCACGTCGCCCGAGGAAACGATGGATTTAAATTCGGCAGAGGGGCTATCCACAAAATCATCGACAGTGACAGAGCCAAGAGATACCTCAGCTGCCAGATCAAATGGCCTGATATACAGGTCAAGTGAAAAGTCCTGAGCGACAAGTTTTACGAGGAGCGAGTCGGGGCTGCGCCCATCTGGGTCGCTCCGGTATAGGGATCCCTGCAACTTGTCCACGGCAAATTTAAACTCAAAATTGCGTTGCTGTATCTTAAATTGCTGGTTAGAATCACCATCTTCTGCATCTTCGAATTTATCTGAATCATTGTCCGAGTCGTCGTCGAGAATAATGGCAGATTGCCGTGATAGAAAAATATTAGACGAGTGCTTGCGACCATGGCCTGCATTTGAGCGGCTTGATGCCGAGCTAAGTAACCGCGGCCTCTTAGGCCGTGGCTGCGTATCGGTAGTCTGCTGCCCCTGGTTTCCAAGTTTTGGAATGGCAACATCGATGAGCCTCATGAGACTCTTATATTTAGTGTCAGATACGTTGACTTGCAGGACAGGCATATGACCGGACACCTTGACTTTGGTAAGATTTGGTGCCTTGGGCAAAATGGAAAGAGCAACAACAAAGTCAACATTAATCTTGTCTACGACATGAAATATGCGCCGCTCGTCCTTCTGAGCAAGCTGAGCTTTCGTCTCCTCGATGGATGGTCCGATTAAAACCTGAGTTGAGGTGAGTTTGACAAGGAAACGATCGTACATCAGAGACTCGAGTTGCTTGAAATCTTCGTCGGAGTATCTCTGCTGTTGTTTGTCTTGTATTTGCTTCAGCGTGCCCTTATCAACTAGTTCGCTGTTGAGGCTAATGTGACCAGCATCTAAGATTAGACAAGTTGACCTTTCTGTTTTGATGGAATGCGGGATGATAATTAACGGCGCTTGGAGATCGAGCTTCGCATTGATGGTTTTATGTTCTTCCAGAGCAAACTCAAGGCCAGCTCGCGTCTGCTGCCGCAACCCCTCGACGGTCGCCCCGGCTGACTCCATGAGAGCTGTTATGGATTCCATGTGGCGATCTGGTGGCTGGAAGAAGTCGACGATACCCACTACGAAGTTCGGGTTCCATACAATCTCCAGTGGCTTCAACTTGGCCGTGACAGCGAAGTCACCTTCTCCGTCCAGAGGATTTTGTTCTATTTGCAAGTCGAAGAAAGTCTCCCGGGTGCTAGTTTCGAGCTCGGCTATGGACAATCGCTTCTGTCTGTGGCTCTCTGGTGCATCTTTTACTCTGACAATTTCCTTAAACAAACTATCGGGGGTAGTACCGTCAGTGACTCGGAAATCACCGAGACTGATGTCTGCGAGTAGAGAATCGGTGCGCTTCACAGCGCTCGCTTTAAAAACGTCAAAGCGCAGGCTTAATAAATCAGTCCTGCTGCCGTGTGGACTTTGCCTCAGCGTAAAGCTGCCGGTTGACAGCGAAGTATCTACTTGTAATTTGACCGCATCACGTGGGGAATCGACAGCATCAGCCAGTGCTGCCTTCTCATCCCAGTCAATGGCTTCGTACAATTCTTGACGCTGTTCCTCGGTCATCTGGGTGTTTTCCGATGCATCAGTCGACTCAGGGGGTTTCGAGCCCCAAACCCAAGACAGCCATCCCTGCTGCTGTTCCGTCTTCGGGGGCGCGTTCTTGAGAGCTTCCGCATTCTCTTTCCTCATCTGATTGCGACCTATAGACCGCCAGAAACGTAGGTCCTCATACCCGAGTTTCCACTCGAGCTTGTTGACATCATCTATCTCTTGGGCCGACAGTTGCTGGTTCGCCTTCTTCTTTTTGAAAAGCTCGATATAACGAAGACGATCATCACGACGCTCACGGAAGTAATCCCACGTCCATCGGCGGTTTCGCTCATGTATTTTCGAAAGCACGGCGTTCCCGGCAAATTTGAGCCATGCCCGTGGGTCTTCGGCCGGAGTTACACCCTTTGGCTGAAGTCGCTTGTACTCTTGATGGCGTATGAAGTAGTGGAAGAGATCGGCCATCATCAAAGCATCTCGGTATTGGTCATCATCGAGGACAAGACCGATCTCATCGAATAGTAAGTTGGCTTTGAACTTGGGCGTGTAGGTGTCCCCAGATTTGTCCAACTCAATCTTGGCCTGGCCGCTCACGGGCTTTAGGATGTATTGATGGTTAGGACCGTCAGCACCTTCGCTATTACCGATCATAGCTTTGAATTTTGGGAGCATCTCATTATGCGGTACCAACTGGGCCCCTTCAGACACTTCCCGGCCCGACCCGAAAAGTTCCGAGTCCGTGTTCCAGTAGACGGCGAGGGCGGCAAGCGTGGCTAACTTGTGTGTCGTATCGGAGGTGTTCTGGATGAAAGTGGGCTCCCATTGCCCGTCAGTGCTGACGGCGCTGAACTCCTCGAGAGTGGCGCCGAGGGCAAAGGGGTGGCCCGGGGCGGATATGGAGTCCTCGTATCGCACATGGATATTTTTAACGGTGACCTGCAGATTGTCGACAATCTTAGTGACAAGGCTTTCTGTGAAGCTCTGGCTCTTTTTCTGTTCCTCCTGGCTGAGGCCTTCTTGGTTCCGTTCCTTGATGAGCTCGGCCGAGTCCAGCTTTTCCATCTTTATGCGCTGTTTCCTCCGATCTTCTTCATCGGCGTCGTAAGCGGCCTCCTCCTTGGGGGACGCCAGAAGGAAGACATCCTCGATGAAGACCTTGACGGGGGCGCCGCGCAGGTTAGACCAGGGGATGACGAGGGTGAGCTGGCCGAGGTGGCCCTCGACGACGTTGATGGGAAGCTTGAGCTGGTCGAGGGCCTCCCTACGGAGTTCGAGGTCACGCAGCTTCACATCGCCGGACCATATGCCAACCTTTAACTGTGTGGGGTCGAAGTTCTTCACGTACATGCCGAGGAAGCGGTTGAGCAACCCAGCGACTAACCCTTCCAGCATGGCGAAGGCGTTAGGCCGTAACCCGGGCCGGGGGCGTGTTGTTGCTTAAGGCGGGGTGTTCGGTTGCTGCATCTGCGGAGATGCGAAAACGGTCGCGTAACTCAGGATCGCAGCTAGCTAGATCGCTAATTGCTACTGAAGAGACTTGGAATCGTCGTCAGGGCGAGCTAGGTCGCATAAATAGGTAGCGATTGTCGCGAAACCCCAATGATCAGGAACCGAGATGTAGGACTATATATACGGCTTAGACGAGGAAAATAACGAGGACGCGACAGTGGGAGCACGCCGAGCAGACCCAAGTCGAAAGGGGAATATCAAGCGTGAAGATGATGGACGAAGAGGCCGGCTATCGGAAAGAGGACAAGAGCAGTTAGTAGGTGATATCGCTCGGGTAGGCGGACGACTCGAAGATGCTATATACCTAGTCTAAAAAATGGTAACAGTCAGATAGATATCTTATAAGCCGAAGGCGCGTAAAGAGCACGAACAGTCAGTCACAGTCAGTGGGAAGGAAGAGAAGGACAGAGAGTAGAGGAAACCATTAAATTAGGCAATAGAGAAGGGTTGGGTTGGGCGAGCACTCTCAAGGCCAACAACTTCATTTGTTCTTCTCACAGATTATGATGAACAAAATTGCAGCAGCATACCTGCACATATACAGACAGTATCGTACTGTATTAGGTAGTTAGGGTAGGTACCTGTGTACGTAAGAAGGCTATCTAGATGCTGATCTACCCAATGCAGAATACGTAGAGCAGGGACTCTAGCAGGGAGAAAAGGAGCCCAGATAATGTCTAAGGTAAGAAGTAAGTAGAAAATAAGAGTACATCAAAGCACAATAGATAAACAAGGCGTATCCAGGGTTGCGGAAGGCTTTTGGGTATTAAAGAGCGGGCGTGGTTGGGATATTCTTAGTGTTGGTGCCTATTGACGGCGAGATATGTGGTTTGGGTTGAAGAAGCTAAGAGCTCCTCGATGGAGGAACCATGCAGGTGATGACGCCAATTGTAGTACTAGCGTGGCCGCGTTGGCAGGATTCGTACAGTACCTAAGGTAATGCTACAGTGCCTTCCTCCCTACCTAGGTAGGTACCGAAAGCCCTAAGCCCAAGCATACTAAGTGCTTTAGGTGGTAGCACAACAACGCTCCCCTAAGTACTATACAAAGCATCTACAGTGGGTAATTGGTCGCCTAAAGTACATACCTTAGGTAGGTAGGGATAAAAAAGGTACCTAGGTAGGTAGGAGGAATTAGAGGAATACTGTGCCACAGTACTCCGGACATCCTACTGTCAGCAGTGGTCAAAAATAGGTATAACAACCACAGCTTGCTCACGTTTAGATTTGTAGTTCAGGTGCAGTAGGTGCCTATGCATAGTGCGTACCTTGGGTAATCTAGAAATAAACAACGTACAGAATATCTAGTATGTGTAGGTGAGTATCTATGTGCTATTATTCAAGCCATAGAAACGCCACAAATGAGGGGCTATAAGGCGGGGCACTAAAGCCAGGAAGAGCTACATACCTAGGTAGGTAACCTAAGGTACCTACATAATGTACATACTAGGTATGTACGTAAAATAGACAGGGGAACCGAGAAGATTACGTCACTACCAGATTCAACTGATACCAGACTTCAAGAGCTGCCCTACATGATGGTGATGGCGATGACGCCGATGACGATGAGAACAGGAATAACATGGATTCCGGGAGATCACACCCCGAAACTGTGTATCAATCAAAAAAAAAAAAAAAAAGATATCATCTCAGTAGTTGAATCTACAAACTAGACTACACGTTTGTGCATTATCCATATTCCTTTGTTACACACGTATACATGCCTCCATATTATTCAGATACTCAATTCTAAGACATTTCTCCTCTATTCGGCCTACTGCAAACAATAAACCGTTAGCCCGTTGATATAATAGACTACCTACTTACCTCAAGTCAATTGTTCTAAAGCTACTCAAGAGCTATCGAATTCTGTAGTGAATCTCCTTCATCGGCCACCATGCTTCGTATAAGTAGCACGAGATCTATCCTACAGGCCTCCTCAAGAGGCGTTTCCATGCCAAAGCGGCCAATTTCTTCATTCATAGCGCCCAAATTAAATCGACGCGTCGGAGCAACAACACGCGAAGTTCCAAACACCGTATCTGCGTGCCTCTCTCCGACTGCACAGCGGACTTCCTTTGCAACCAAAACTCCCAGCGGCTTCCAGCTAGGCATTGACAAGGAGGAGGAAAAGAAGAATGCCCAGCACAAGCTCACTCCCCATCCGGAGTCGGTCACGACAGAATCTAGCGTTCGTCACCTATACGAGCCGTCGGCGCCCGGTACAAAACACCCGCCCAGAGACAGTCTAACGGATGATTTAGTAAGAATTGCCTGCTTGTAAAGGTCCTATTTCGCTCGATATCCTAAGCTAACCCCTTGGACTCATAGAAAACCATTCAGGACGCATTCTCCCTCACAGGTGCCCCCAAGGAACCCTACTGGCTCGGCCTTGCTGGGACTCTGCCATACCTCGGCACTTCCGTGTCTACCGTTTATCTCGCCTGGGTTCTCAACACGCCATGGCCGAGCTCTTCTACTTTCGTCAACAACCTCCTCATCGGCCAAGAGACGGCAGGCAAGATACTAGCTACGCTCGAGCCCATTCAGCTAGGCTACGGCGCCATCATTATCAGTTTCCTAGGCGCTATACACTGGGGTCTAGAATACACCGAGAAGGTGCCTGACAAAGTCCGTACACGGTTTCGATACGGACTAGGGGTTGCAGCCCCCATAGTGGCCTGGCCGACTCTCTTTATGCCGGTTGAGTTCGCGCTGACAACACAATTCGCCGCCTTTGTGGCGCTTTATTTCGCCGACGCGCGGGCTACCGTACGCGGCTGGGCTCCGGCTTGGTACAGCACCTACCGCTTCGCGCTAACTGCCGTCGTAGGCGTTGCCATTACCATCAGCCTAATCGGGAGGGCTAAGGTTGGGGACGCAAGCCCTCGACTCACGGGACTCAGCGAGAAGTTTCATGAACGACGCGGCGAGGAATCATACACTAAAAAGTGGCAGGACTTAGAGGAGAAAGAAAAGGTTAAAGTGAAAAAACAACAGGAGGAGGCTGAGGACAAGAAGAAGGAAGAAGAGAAGGAAGGCAAATCAGGCAAGAAAGACAAGAAAGAAAAGGGAGAAAAGGAACAGAAGGAAGACCAAGGGGAGAAAGAAGAACAGAAAGAGCAGGGGAAAGGCAAGGCAAAAGAGCAAGAGAAGTCTGACGGAGATGGAGACAGTAAGCAGGAAGATGGGAAAGAAAAGAGTGGTAAGAAAGATAAGAGTGATGAGAACTAAATCATGGGACATGATAACGACTTTATGATTTGAGCTTCATTATTGGCATTCCCCTATTATTTGGGACGGCAGCATCAGGCCGGTCATCTACATATCTTATTATTTAGTCGACCTAGGGTTTCTAAACTATTAATTTTAGTCTAATATGTCATTACCGCAGGCACAGCTGTCATGCCATAGCGAGCTACTAGATAGCAGCCTGACATGTTGCGTCATCGTGACATGCTCCGAGTATTCTCGGAGAGTATATAGAGCCAGCGGGCAAGTAATCTATTACCTCGGTTCTCTGGTTTATACTAACACACCATTAAGATCTCGTCTTCAGCATAAAACTTTGCTGAGACGTATAGGGGGCCTGTTCGGCTGCGTGATTCTAGGCCTACTCTTGCAACGGCGTCGTCCCATTCTCTCGAATGTCCCAGAGTAAAACTATATATATAGATCATGTCGTCAGCAGATCATAAGGCAGCCTTTTTCGCAAGCTGCTCATCGAGCACGAAGCACCATTGGAGCCCGCTCGTAGAGAAAGATAGCCAGTTCGCGCCATCACTCACAGTACGTATAGCCCAAGCATTCCTAAACCCGTCATCTAGCAGCCAGCCGACATTCTCCTTCCCAGCCGCTCTTCATAGGTATCGCCTACGCCGCCTCGGAAGAGGAAATCATAGTGTCAATGGCCTTCCACGACCATACATACCTCGTCGACTACACAATCGAGCACCTACCACTTAAGAGAGGCGGGCCGCAGAAGAAGAACCTCATTGCCGAGTTCGTGATCGATGCCGCGAGACAGTACGAGCATGAGAACAACGTCAAGTTTATCGGCGCTGCCATGCCGAAGCGGCTTGTGGAGATGAGTCCCAGGCTCTGTTCCCGGCTCTGGCTGGATCTGGACGTAGTTCCCCTCGTAATATCGTATAGGCCGGAGAAAGATCGCTTCTGGATTGCTAGGAATGTTGACGAGCAGGCGGACTCGATGGCTCGTAAATGTGGTAAGCAAGCATTATAGCTTCAGGAACGCCTAGCGCCCATACAGAACCAAGAACAAGAACCAATGCTGATTCTACACATAAACAGTCATGTAAGCAACGCACTCCTAGCCCTATCGTAAGGTCGGATAAGAGTGCTGATAGTAATATGGCGAAAGGTTCTTCGGTCCATCTCTGGCACCAATACTTCAAGTTGGCTTCCGAGGCGTGGTGATGGGCGACTCGGCGTTCAGGGCAAACATGGCTACGCTGGAGGACCACCGAGCGCTCTGTGGCGAGGCGACTTGGGCCGCGATGATGCAGTATGCCACGATAGTAAAGGAGAACAAGACTAGGATCGCATTCTTCAGCTCAACGCCACAGGGCGGAGGAGTGGCACTCATGCGACACGCTCGTGAGTAGTATCGAAAGTCGTGTTCTGTCCTACTTCGACCAACGTCGTGGCAGCGTTGCCTACTTTTGAGACTTTAGCGGTAAACTAACTCCTGATGATGATAAAGTACGTCGCTTCTCGCGTCTTATAGGAGTCGATCTAAACTGGTATGGTGAGTGATCCCCTGCTCATATGTGTACCTAACTTATCAAATCACTCTCACTTCCTTTTCGCCTATCTACTTCGGGGGATCAGAAGCCATTTCGGTGACCCTTGTTATATACGACGTCGTCTGACCCTACCAGTACCAAAACCACGACCGGGTGTCTTTCGAAGCACCAAGGACATGCACAACATCCTCCAGGGCGTCAATAAACCCGACAAACGCTTGACTCAAGACGAGCAAGACGAAATAACTGACTGGATAACCCATAATGCCAAAGCCTACTGGCTTTCTTCCGGCGGTCCTCTACGTCCCGTTGAAGAAGGCGGCGCGCACATCATTGTGGTAGGCTGGCAGCATTACCCAGCCCCTATTGATATCTAATCCAACGTGATGTGTAGCTTTTCTATGGCAAAACTAACCCGCGGATATTTAGGTCGATGATCCGCAAATGCCTACGTTAATTCCCCTCATCAAAAAGCTCACTCCAAACCGACCGGTAATCTACCGCTCGCACATTCAAATCCGCAGCGACTTGATAGAGGAGAAAGGCTCGCCTCAGAACGAAGCGTGGGGATTTCTATGGGAAGCAATCCGCCACTCGGACCTGTTCATCTCCCATCCTATTCCCGAGTTCGTCCCCAAAGAGATACCGAGGGACATGGTGGCCTACATGCCAGCGACTACAGACTGGTGAGATGACCATTTGTTTCGGTAGAAATATAGACTACTTACAAGTCAAAGGCTTGATGGCTTGAACAAGCCCATTAGCAAATGGGCAAGCAGTTATTATCTGAACTTGTATAACCGGGAGTGCGCCTCTCATCAGATGTAAGCAACACACTACAACTATATGAAAGCTATGAATCGAAGACTTACATCAAAAGGACGCAACTCCTATATCCAAAACGTGAGAGAACCTCTAATTCTTACGATGGTCCATCGCTCACTATCTACAGGAAACTATATCGTTCAAATCGCCCGCTTCGACCCAGCCAAGGGAATCCCCACGGTCCTCAACGCATACGCCTCATTCCGCACCCGCGCCTCAAAAGCCGGTATCAGCGCGGAGGACATTCCCCAGCTCGTAATGTAAGCGTCCCTCCCTCCCCAACCCTATCCTCCCCGATCAAACCGCCAACAACAGACGCACTAGAGCGGGAAACAGCTCAATCGACGACCCGGACGCAGGCCTCGTCTTCGACGAAGCCCTGACGCAGATCGAGGCGCGGTACCCGTCCCTCCTCCCCGACATCAGCATCATGCGCCTGCAGGCCAACGACCAGCTCCTCAACACCCTCGTCGCCCACGCGCGCGTCGTGCTCCAGCTCTCGACGCGCGAGGGCTTCGAGGTCAAGGTGTCGGAGGCGCTGCACGCCGGGCGGCCGGTGATCGCGACGCGCGCCGGCGGCCTCCCCATCCAGGTGCGCGACGGCGCGAACGCGTTCCTCGTCGCGCCCGGCGACCACGAGGCCGTCGCGGGGCATCTTGTGGAGATCTTCCGCGATCGCGGCTTGTGGGAGCGCATGAGTGGCGCGGCGGCGGCGGGGGTGAGTGATGAGGTCGGCACGGTTGGTAATGCGCTTTGCTGGTATTACCTCGCTGCTAAGCTCGCTGTTGCAAGCGGGACTGGCGATGCTAGGTTTCCGGGGAATGGTCGTTGGATTAACGATTTGGCGCGCATGGAGGCGGGATATCCTTATGAGGAGGGAGAAAATCGTCTCCCGCGGAGATTCACGGAGGAGAAGGAGAAGCTGAATAAGCCGGGCGTAGCATCTTGATCTCCTCTCTACTAGTTTCTAGACACTCTGCATCCAGATCTCTCATTCCAAAAGGATCTAGATGAAGTTGTGCTACTACACTAACGGGAGATGACATATGGGCGTCCATATCCGTTATATATGCTTTGAAACCAGCCGGTCACAGATGATGCTGATTCCCGACTCGTTTGTTCTCCAACGCAGGGGTGCGGCATGCTATCTACAAGGATTTCCCTGATTGTCAGTGTACCTACTGTATCGTGCAGAATCTGGTCGATACGCCTCACGACCCAGAATGCCGGGCTATATAATACTATAATTATCTAGGATCCCCCGGGCAAATGAAAACAACACTAGCTCTACACAACACACGTGGTTTCAGCATCACGAACGACTAATCCGATGATGTGGTTAGTTCGATTGGGAAATAAAATCGGGCGGGTAGTTTGCAACCGGGATCTGTCGATTGCCGCGACCTCGTGGGGGCACATACAAACTGTCACATCTCTGTTGCATCTGGACCCGAGGGACAAGGTAATTATCTCTCGGTTACCAGATGACGGCGCATGTGCCTATCTCATGAAGACGATGAGATCCTCAGTATCCTATCCAATCCACACCAGCTAAGTAAGTAGTCCAATGATCAGAGTCGAATTTCATTACAGCCGACCTCATAGGGGTAATAAGGTGGGTGAACGCAGACGGGGCGATCGACTGCCAAGACCTACCTAGCCCTATATATATAAGTGCATAACGATCGTACCTACATGTAGCGTTAACAAAACCCCTTGCGCTCGGCCCGGCGCCGAGAAAATAGATTGCCCATATCCGCGGACTTGCACTAGCCGACCGAGTCGATGGAGCCGATGACGCCGCGGAGATGCCAGAGACTGCTAACATCGACCGACTTGAGCACGACTAATTCTGACACATAAAATCACATTTCCGCTCGCGTTTCGAACGACATGGCATGATATGGCGCTGAGTCACGAAATGTTTTCTGTTGCTGTACTGAACATGTCCGAAGTCTCTCCCGGCCAGTTCCGAGTGGAAAAAGCCTGCGTCGTATTTGATATAAATAGGTAGGTAGGTGTATGTAGACAGATAACCCCCTTGATAGGGATTAATGGATGTCTTATTGAGCGAGAAACTTAAAGCGCCACTTAGAATCCTCTAGTCCCCCACGTTGTTTTCATCCCCCTCTTCAGATCATCGACATCTACAGAACGAACACATACTTTTTTACATTCAGGGTCCAACCATGACTGCTTCCTTGACACCTACACAAATAGCCACCGTGAAAGCGACGGCGCCGGCTCTAAAGGAGCACGGTGAGACCATTACTAGCTTATTTTACAAGAACCTCCTAGACGCCAACCCCGGTCTGCGCAACGTCTTCAACGAAGCAAACCAGGTCGGCGGCGCACAGCCCCGTGCCCTTGCCGGTGCTGTCTTCGCCTACGCCACATACGTAGATGATCTTGCGAAGCTCGGTGCTGCCGTCGAGCGAATCGCACACAAGCATGCCAGTCTCAACGTCCAGCCCGAGCACTACCCCATCGTAGGCAAGTTCCTCCTCGAGGCTGTGGCCACAGTGCTGGGTGATGCGTGCACGCCCGAGATAGTAGGTGCTGTAAGTCTAATGCTGAGCAATGGGGGTCCCTTTCCATCCCCAAGAGCAATGAACGCACATTGACACTAGTTTTGCACAGTGGACTGCCGCGTACGCATGTCTCGCTGATATCTTTATCAACCGAGAACAACAGATATATACCGCTTTCGAGAACTGGACCGGCTGGAGACGATTTAAGATCCAGAAGAAGGTTGCCGAGTCTACGGAGATCACCAGCTTCTACCTCAGACCTGAAGATGGCGTGACCCTTCCTCGGTACCTACCGGGGCAATACATCAGCTTGCAGCTTTACATTCCTAAACTTGGCCTGAAGCAGCCCAGACAGTATTCCCTCAGCGACGCTCCCGGAGGCGATTATTATCGGATCAGTGTCAAAAAGGAGACAGGCAAGCAGGTAGACACGCCCGGGTTAATATCCAACATGCTGCATGACGAACTCAACGAGGGGGACGTAGTAGAGCTTACGCACCCCGCTGGCGAGTTCTTCGTGCGCATTGAAGAGGAGACGCCCCTAGTGCTGATCTCAGCAGGGGTTGGAATCACGCCCATGATCTCTATTCTGAACAGCGCTGTGGCCGCAGCATCTTCGAGGACCATCTCTCTTATACACGGTGCTCATGGTTCCGAGGTTCGAGCATTCGCCGACACGCTTAAAATGGCCTCTCAGCTTCCAAATATACAGGCAACCGCGTTTTTATCCATGCTCAAAGGTGGCGAGGTCGAGGGTGTGGATTATGATTTCGAGGGGCGGGTGAACCTGGACAAGGTCAGCCCAGAACGTCTGTTCACGAATGATCCGACTGCTGATTATTACGTCTGTGGCCCGCTGTCGTTTATGACAGACGTTCAACAGTATCTCCTCAGCCACAGCGTGAGTCAGGATAGGATTCACCTAGAGATTTTCGGGGTTGGGAATTGACCAAAGGGTAAGCTCGGCGGCAATAAACCAACATATCATCGTTCGACTCGTCTTCCGCCAAGCAAGCGATCTCGTTTAAGGTTTCATCTTCATTCGGCAATTGGATTCCTCCTATTCGTCTAAGACGGCGTCAGCAGGGGTGAAACCGGTTATAAAAAAAAGAGAATCGAGACTCGACAGCTCCCAGGCAAAGCAAGGGATGTAGGGAATGTTAGCCTTTTGTTTTGAGTACGTGCTGAGACTGCTGGTTTCAAGAACTTCAGCTACACGGTGTAATGTATACATACTAGATAATGTGAATCCCGCCATATGGGATCAAGAGATCTTGTCCTAGGGTGGGACTTGGACAACTTCTCTCAAAACGCGTAGGCGGGATATGACAACGTTCCACATAGTCTCAAGCCCGCCGCTTTCGTCGTTACGTTACTGAGAGGCTCATGCAGGGGAAGACGGCAAAACGGCAAGATTCTCGCTGTCGAGGCCTCAGTGGAATGATCGAGTGCTCCGCGAGATACTGTTCCCAGTTCAAAAGCTCAGCTCAGATTACCACCTTCCCGCTTTCGCTTCCTCCTGTGTTAAGTTCAGGAGGTGTATTATATCGAGGATGCTGATTGGGCACCAAACGAGAGCACACGAAAAGGTAAATAGAGATCGAGCATAACATTCCGTACGGAACATTTCTAAGGCCTTGAGAGACGTGAGCCCATCTCATCATTCTGTCCCGATCCCCACATTGAACCCACCATGTTTATCCTCAATCCCAGTTCAGCTCAGAAGAAGTGTATTATGGGCGCATCGTGGCGTTTGAGCAACATTCTCGGATACCCCGATGCATCAGAAAACTTGCGCATTTTATTATGTCCCTGTTGCGAGATTCTTCACCAAATTGATAACCCTATAATTCCCAATAAATTTTCATCATGTAACTCATGTATGGGAGGTAGGATCGTAAGATTAGAAGATATCAAACCTACGATGACCCCAGCATGTTTCATCTGAAAGTGTACCCTTTCTACTGGGTATACAGGGTTGAGATGTCGAAGTCGTTACTAGAAAGACGCCTAACAGGTTAATCTGGAAATTTGGTAATTTTCTTGAGATAATTGATATTCTGCATATGGTTTGTGGACTTGTGAAGCTCGAGCCGTTGAAGCTTTGTGCCCCCACTCTAGTGTGCACGACTAAAAGTAAAAGGCCTCCCACGGGTTCATCATCCCGAGACGCCTCTTAAGGCTGGATCTACGGCCGTGTGTACATATTATCTTTAAGAAGCGATCTACATACATAATTACAAGGTCCAGCTGATCCAATCTACTGCCTTCTACAATAGCCGCCTTGAGCTAATACTTTGTCTACGTACCGTACCTATTTCTCGATAGCCGTGTTTGCTTTATGCCTGCACTTATTTTGTTGCATACTTGACCAAGCTTGGAAAAAGAGACACCTTTGCACTACCTTCTCAACGAGCGCATACGATGCACCAACGGCACTAACCCCTGTATCGCCATATAATGTTCACGTGGCAACTGCAATTTGGTCTCTACCGCGATCTAAGCGGATCACATGTTTGCTTCAAGTAACAAGGTTATAATGAAGAACAAACAAATTATATGCTCATCATGCTCGTCATGCTCATCATGCTCGTCATTCTCATCTTGCTCATCTATCATTGTATTAGTCATGTCATGTAAGGAGCTCAAGCCTTGCCACACCAAAATAACAATTGAGCAGTCCCTTTGTCCTGCCATATCGACGAATACGAATATGGATTACTGTGTTGGTTAAATAAGGGTAATGGTATTTCACCGTGAAGGCTCGTTCCGCAAGATCTAATACCCTCCGTATCTACCCATGAACACCTATTGTCTATAAAAGTCCTAGATCTCGTCGTCGCGTGTCTTACTATGCTGTAAATCGGCATGGAGGTGTACCCAGTTGTGCAACACGGCACCGGCGCTGTGGTACACAATTAGTACAAGTTTCTCTACACTCTGAGTTGGTAACTGGGGAAAAGGATAATGCATGTCCGCTCGTAATATTGGATCCATTTTTGTGCCTATTATTTGGATTCGGACGATCTCGGTGATATCGGTCGTAATATTACGACCTAACATACCCGAGGCTACGGTTCTTCGAATCTAACATCTTGAACCCTGTCTGAAGATACGCCGAATGACGTATGACCACGAGGCTGTTATAGAAGTACACACGAAGGAAGCAGATCTCTAGGTCCCTAAATAGATCAATGCCGTGTATTAGTATACGTGTAGTTCCGTTAAAACACTCTTTGTATCATAACTCGGAAGCGTTGAGGAAGCTAAATTGGTCTTTGGCAGTAAGTACATTGGTCTACATCTAAATCATTAACAGAGGGCTATGTTAGAAGATCCGGTACGAAATGTATCCTCGATATTGGGCGTTAGTAACTATTTCAAAGATTCGGTATGTCTTCCGAGACATGAATGATCTTGGTAAAAGTTTTTATTAATTCCATACCAAAGTTATCTGCGATTGGTTTAGGTAGGCTTCAAAATAGATAAGGTACTTCCGGTTATCACCTCATTTTCACCTTGTACTTCGACTAATTTGGTATCCTAACACCCTTGCCTATTCAAAAGAGAATGTTTGCTTTTTCTGCTATGATAGATGGAAATAGCGTAATGGCACAGAAGCGGATCATATTAAGACATTTTACCCATAATTCAAGTTAAATATTTGAGCTTGGCCTTATCCTGGACGAATCGAAGCCAGCCAGAGAGATTTAAGCTTGAAATGGACGAATTCTAGAGTGTCAGAGCTAGCGCAACTAAGTGAAGCACTAACTAGTTTAAACGTGATCTTATATATAGAGATATGATTTAGACAGCTATAGTTGAATCAATTCTATCCCCGGGCCTAGGGGGGGTTGTTTATATTTAATATTCATGATGAAAGTCAACTTGATCCGCTAAAACAAGGCGAATACTGGGAACGCAATCATGACGACAGCCATACCAAACCGAAAAGCATGTGATCGATGTCACAACCTCAAGCTACCGCCGAATCACGGACCCTACAAGCGATGCTTAAAGTCAAATCAGTCATGCACCTCCAGGCTCCAGCCCCTCCCTTCGCGATCGTAAGAAAGCAGTTTCGCTCGGGCCTGGATTTGGAATCAGGGAGATACCACGCAAATACGGCCCGGCCCGCTTCAGGGCTCCTACCAATCTACTATGATTTTCCCTTACCTTCAACTAAACGTAACACGGCCTATCTATGTAGTTAAGGGAGAAACAGGGCTCCCGCCTCAGCAGCATCGAATGTTGTGCAACTTCATGTCTCAATCAGAGCAAACTTCCGCAACATCGGCCCCCTTGAGCGAACCTCGATCGAGTCAACGGGGAGAGTATAGGTTTTCAGAGCTCATGGGACCCGGGACCGACCTTTCAAAACTTCTAGGGCAAAGGCGCTTACCAAACTCATACCACGTGCCATCCCGATTCCCTGGGCTACAAGGGCTTCCAGCAAACAACTTCTACACCTAAGGTAAGACTAGGATATCAAGAGCTCCGCCTGCCCCATTCCGGCTTAAATTACAACCGTTTCAGAACACGATCTACCGGAACCCACCTACGTACGCCTCAAATACTTCCTACATATACCACGTCCCCACTTAGTTTACCTCGAACTAGCCACTTATTTAGCCACACTTAACCATACTTTGCTGCTTTTAAAATTCTATAGTTTATTTACCACTTTCCTCCCCACTACTTCACTTACCACTTTATTTACTACTTCACTTATCCAAGATAATAACGCCTTTGGACCTAGGCAGGAGAGGTGCTAACACTTAAGTACAAGGCTTCAAAAATAACAAGTCAAATCGATCCATCAAAAGCATACAAGTAACAATATACCATATGATTTACACCAAAACTATTGTATCTCTGTTTTTTTTTGACGTATCGATTATTACAATGCCAAAAACTTTTATATTTTCAAATTTTTACTACAAAATAAAATTTTCAATGATTCAAACTACTCTATTCTGTTTTATTTTAATAAAAACCTCACCTATTTATACCTAAGTCATATCAGGATCCAGGAACTAGGACCCACTAGAGTACTGGCACACAGTCAGCTATATTGTACGTATTATTCTAGCCCATGCACCACAGGAGATTATTCTCTCCTTCGAGCTTTAGTCTGGTATGATACTTCCACTCAAGAGATATATTCTGAATACTACTTTCTGTATTGTGCCTAACCTAAAGATCTTCTCGCTCTGTGACACGTCGGCAGTGTTTCTGCCTAGCCCCAGGGGCGTTATTGGCCTGGACAATCACCTACTGCTTTACCTCCGATTTCGCGTATAATTTCTTTTGTTCAAGAATAGGGAAGTAAATTAGTTCAAATAAGTACCTAGGTAGTTGCTACACAGCGGTACTTGTAGGTTTGATGGCCAATAAAGTAAAGTGTGGGGTATGGCACATGTAGGAAGTATTCGAGGCGTATGCAGGTGGGCTCATCTACCGATGGGATGTCAAACAGACTCTCTTGGGATACTTATACGAAGTGACCTGGGCACATGATTCTTGGCAGGCTCTAATACACAGAGACACCACGTGGAGTAGTACGAATGTGAGTAGCTGGGGGCGAAAGACAGTCGTGGATGAGACTTGTCCGTCACCGCCGTCGATCGAAGAGCTGTTTCGTCTCTCCTGTCGGTTTTCCTCGGCCCTGAGCACAATGGCGAGCTCAATAATACTCGAACCCCGCCATATTGATCCCACCATCGCTTTATTGGTGTATTCAAGGAAGGCTTCAAGACATCCACGACATCGTCATACGGCTCGCCACGCCGTTCTTGCAGCTGTCGAGGGATGTCGTAATGTAGGTAACGAGTTAGTACATGTTACACATCTAAAGCCAAAGGCTGATAGAGTTTCTATTGGGCTACTTCTAAAAGTGGCAGTGGGCACATAATACAGGGTTCTCTTAATCTCGTATAGTGTGAAGTAGACTACCATTTGTTCTTATCAGAAAATTATATTGCTCGCGCGCTTACACACCTGTCTCATCCTAATATACTTATATGAAAAAGACATGCCTCAATGTACTAATGAGTAAGTTCAAGGCTTTTAATCTTGTAGATCTGGAAGAATTCTAATAACAACAGACCAACAGCTCTCATATAGAGCTTCCATTGTCATTCATGTAGTCAGGGTAGGTCCCGTTCACCTGACTGGGCTTTTGGTTGTCTCATATATAGCCGTAGAGTCACTTGTCATACAGTAGGTGAACACACGTTGAGATTACCTAAAACGCTGTTAGTAGCTTTAAAGCTTGCCACAACCATACTTTTAGTTCTTGTAAACCAGGATAAATGCCGATCCTGCTGTCTGGAGGGTAATTTGAAGATCAACACAGGACATTTTCTAGCACTGAGGGGAGAATACTTGTTATCTGGTTGAAGTGTGGCATGAAAAGCAAGTACTCTCGAGTCTCATGGCCGAAGTGTTTGTACTCGATCTGACTCTTTCCTTCAGCACTGAAATTCACAACACGTCACAGCACACCGGCTCGGCGTTGCCAATCTCTCTGGACCAGGCCTTACAACACGGGGTACCCGAGATCAGGGAGGAGTGTTGAGACATCCATGATAGGAGCACAAGGTCGGCTTCGAACCACAAATCGTAATGCTTGGCGTCGACAAGTTTGAAAATACAAGGCATTAGGGCTGTTGTGTCTGAATCGGCAACAAGCACACAAGTTCTGTTTCCATAGGCCAAAGGTTCAGTGCCAAGCTATGATTCAGTTCCTTCTTCATTAAATTTGCCTTCTCAAACCAGACAGACCCACGTTTTCCAACCCCACGATCCTATTTAATTGTTTGTTAACTCTTCCAGACTTCCCATTTCTCTCTCCGCCCTCTACCTACTGTTTCATTTCTCGTTTACCCTCTAGACAGCATTATAATTACACCAAAAACCGGTGTTTAAAACCGGTGGGTTGAACATCCTATCATCACCTCAACCATCATCTCTTCTCTCCATCTCACCTATGCCATCTCAAAATGGAGTGCGTCTTAAATCCTCCGGAACCAATCGCCATCGTAGGAAGCAGTTGTCGCTTTCCGGGTGATGTGGCTTCGCCTTCAGCACTCTTTGATCTTCTCTGCAAGCCTCATGACCTCTCACGTGAGGTCCCGTCGGACCGGTTCAGTGCCAAGGGTTTCTACCACAAAGACGGCAAGTACCACGGCACGACAAACTCCATCAAGGCATACTGGCTGAGCGAGCACCCTCGCTTCTTCGACGCAGCTTTCTTCAGCATCAATCCGAGAGAGGCCGAAGCACTGGACCCACAGCAACGCCTCTTGCTTGAGGTCGTATTCGAAGCCATGGAGGCGGCCGGGTTCCCGACTGACCGGTACAGCGGTGAGGAGATCGGTGCCTTCTCGGGCTGCATGACGCAGGATTACGAGACTCTCTCGGCACGAGACGAACTTGCCGCCTCGCCGCATTTCGTGGTAGGTAACTCACGGGCCATCATGTCCAACAGGCTTTCTCATTTCTTCGACTTTCGAGGCCCGTCTATGAGCATCGACACGGCATGCAGTTCCAGTCTTGTGGCGTTGGATACGGCCGTGCAGAATCTGCGGTCAAACAACTGTACCGTAGCGTGCGTGACAGGCGCGAATTTGATGTACACACCGGACCAGTTCATTGTTGAGTCTACTCTCGGCATGCTGAGTCCTTCGGGGAAGTGCCACATGTGGGATACCAGAGCAGATGGCTACGCCCGCGGCGAAGGTATTGCAGCTATAATCGTTAAACGACTCTCTCGGGCCATCGCAGATGGCGATAGAATTGAGGGCGTTATTCGCGACGTAGGCGTCAACGCTGATGGCAGGACCGCCCAACTTACAGAGCCAAATCCTTTAGCCCAAGCAGCACTCATTCGCAAGACGTACGAAAAGTCCGGTCTCGATCCCAGAAACCCTTCCCACCGATGCCAGTACTTCGAGGCCCATGGGACAGGCACTCAAGCTGGTGACCCCCGGGAGGCCAAGGCCATCCACGAAGCTTTCTTCGGTAGCTCCGAACCCGGCCAAGACGATGTAATAGATGAGTCGTCATCTTCCAGCCCTAACAAGAAGCTGCTAGTTGGCTCTATTAAGACGGTTATTGGACACACGGAGGCTGCCTCTGGCCTTGCGGGTCTGCTGAAGACGCTCTGGAGCATGAAGCATGGACTTATACCACCCAATCTGCATTTTGAGAATCTCAACCCGGAGGTCAAGCCACACTATATCCATCTCCAGATCCCGGTAACCATGACGCCGTGGCCGGATCCGTCTCCCGGCGAGCCGCGGAGAGCCAGCGTGAATTCATTCGGTTTCGGGGGCACTAATTCGCATGCCATCGTCGAGGCTTATACCCCTGAAGTTCATGGCGCGGTCTCAGCCACTCGGCCCCGGACCGCGTCTGTGAGAGCCACCGGAGTCTTGGCGACGCAGCCACATCCGAATGCGAATCCCAATTCCGATGCGGAGCTTACTCAGGCCAATCCAATCTCCAGCTCGCCCATTCCTAGCCCCGTCCCTTTCCGCTTGCCCGTTGTCATCTCGGCCGCCTCTCCCAAATCCCTGCGAGACGTCGCTCAATCCTACAGAACATATATAGCGAACGGCAACTTCGACATTCGCGAGCTAGCATGGCATCAGCACGCGCGCCGCTCGGATCTCCTGTACCGCGTCGCGTTTTCGGCGGGTACGACGGCGGAGGCGCTGGAGGCCTTGGACTCTCTCCTGCTCGAGAACGCGTCGAGCATTCCCGTCGAAAAGGGATTGCGCCTTAACGCTACGAAGCCGACTCTGCGGATCTTGGGGATTTTCACGGGTCAGGGTGCACAATGGGCGACCATGTCCACTTCTCTCTTGCAGCACAACCACGTGTACCGTGACACCATCCGCAAATTGGATGCCACCCTCAAGGCTTGCCCTCACCCGTGCCCCTGGACGTTGGAGGAGCAGTTGATAGCTAGTCAAGATGCATCGCGCATTCAGGAGGCGGCTGTATCGCAGCCCCTGTGCACGGCCTTGCAGATTGCGCTGGTCGACTTCCTGCGAAGTGTTGGCATCGACTTTCACACCGTAATCGGACATTCGTCGGGGGAGATTGCCGCTGCGTACGCGGCCGGCAAACTTTCCGCAGAAGATGCTATTGTCGTCTCTTATTATCGAGGCATGGTCGCACATCTGGCCGGCGGCCCTAGTGGTCAAGCGGGTGGCATGGTGGCGACGAGCATGTCGGAAAGTGAAGCCGTCGCCTTTTGTCGCGATATTTTATTCCGCGGCCGCATACGTGTTGCGGCAAGTAATAGTCCATCTAGCACTACTCTCTCAGGCGATCTCGAGTTCATCGACGTGGCTATCGGCGTCTTGAATAACAGAAAGAAGGGCTCGAAAAAGCTGCGAGTGGACACGGCTTACCATTCAGTACACATGACATGGCCTGCTTTTGATTACATTAAAGTAATGAGGGACTATGGTGTCTCGCCTCTTCAAGGCAACGGAACCGTCTGGATCTCGAGTGTCAAGGATCGTCCTCGGACCGAAGCTCAAGACCTGGACTGTCAATACTGGGCAGACAACATGGTCCATCAGGTGCAGTTCCGCGAGGCCGTAGAATACGCCCTCTCACAACCCGACAACCGCTTCGACTGTGCTATCGAGGTCGGTCCTCACCCTGCGCTCCAAGGTCCCTTCACGCAGACTGCCATTGCTCTCGGCCGTGTCATTCCGTACTGCTGCCCTCTGAACAGAACGAAAGACAATGACTTGCCTGTTTCCGATTTCCTCGGTTTCATGTGGTCTACATTCGGACCCGCGGCGATCAACATGGGCAGCTATATTGAACAGTCTCCCATGCCGGAGATACTCCTTTCACGGCTTGGTGACCTTCCGGCCTACCCCTTTGACCACTCTATCGGCTACTGGCGAGATTCGCGCATTTCCCACGAGTATAACTTCAGGAAAGAGGCACCTCATGAGCTTCTAGGTATTCGAGGCCGCGAGAATACCATGAACGAGATGAAGTGGCGAAACATCCTGAGACCGGACATGCTCCCATGGTTAGGACACCATAGTTTCCAAGACCAGCCACTGTTACCCGCTTCGGCCTATTGTATCATGGCCCTCGACGCGGCACGGTCCTCCCTCGCCGGCCGCCCAGCATCGTTGGTTGAACTCATGGACGTCGAGATACTCAGCGGCATTGCCATCGACACCGACGGCCCCGGCGTCGAAACTCACTTTTGCCTCAACGTCTTGCCAAGTGAGGAAAACAGTTCCACCATGGATGCTCGCTTCGCCTTGTATTCGCGTCCAGCGCAGCAGGACGGCTCGACAAAACTGAAGATGAACGCCACGGGCTCGTTACACATTGTTCTAGGCGGGCCTTCGATGCGTGTCTTACCTTCGAGGCACGTCTCTCTGTCTGAAACATTCAGCGCCGACCCCGACGCTTTCTACGACATGATGAAGGCCGCCGGCCTTACTTACACTGGTCCCTTCAGGGCCATCACTTCGATCCAGCGGCGCTTCGGTTACTGCAGTGCGACGCTCGCCCGCGTCCATCCCGACGAGACCACTGGGCTGAAAATCAGCCCTGCCACTCTCGACGCTTGTTTTCAGTCGGCCTTTCTGTCTTATGCGTCTCCGGGCGATAGGTAAGTTGAACGAGCATGTCACACGAGGTTATATTTTGATGCGATATGCTGACGTTGAACAGGTCACTCTGGACCTCCTTCCTGCCCACGAGAATTAGCAAAATCCAATTTAATCTTGCTGCGCTGGAGGGCGAAGCCGCGGGCGACCCGAAGGCTGTGCTAACCGCCGATACACACCTAGCTGCTTGTACACCCCCAACCGAGGCGTCTACCGCCGCCATATCTGTTGATATCGCCATCTACAATGAAGCAGGCGAACCAGAGATCCAAGTCGAAGAACTTGTCGTCCGTGCCTTGGCCAACACTCGCCCGAAGGATGACGTAGACCTATACCTTCATACTGTGCTAGACGTTGATCCGACTGATGAGATTGTCCATTTTGGCGACGGTATTGCAGGGGGTGATGATGCCCTTTTGGCCGAGAGCTGTCGCCGAATCGCTTTTTTCTATCTTGATAATCAACTCGCCCCTGGCATTGATATGCGTAATGGAGATAATATCGAGTCTTCGACAAAACAACCCCGTCATGCCGTGATGGAGGATTACGAGACGACTAAGACAGGACAATGGGGCGAAACTCAAGAGAGTATCGACACTATGATTCTCAAGTCTACCCATGCCGACTACTTGAATTCCATTCAGAGCGCAGGCAAAGTAAATCCAGTCGAACTCCATAAACGGCTATCGTTCATCGAGGAAGAGGCGCGACAAGTTGTCCTCTTCCGAAACCACGTCGGCCGTATCATGAAGCAGATCACCCATCGATATCCCTGGATGAATATTCTCGACCTCGCCACGGAGCAAGCCGGACTGACTCGGTCCATACTTGCTGCTATTGGGGACTCCTTCCAGTCTTTCATTGTGAACGAGAGTCAGGATGCAACGATTCAATCCGTCGAGGGCGTCCGAGGACAGGACATCGACCTCGACAAGAATCTGGGAGAGCAACTCGGGCTCGACGGGTCATTAGATCTCGTAATTCTCCCAACCACGCTGTTAGACAACGATGACCCTGCTGGGGTTCTGAAGAATATCGGCGAGGTCATGAAATCGGGAGGTTTCTTGGTGCTAATAGATCCATACACCACTACACTCGACGCCCAATCGAGTAAGCCTTTTGGCGACAGGACCAGACGGCCCCTGACTCCACCCCTCTGGCAGGATGCCCTCGATAGTTGCGACTTTGCCCATCAAGCTCGGAACTCGGACCAGTTCCATCCAGGTGGCTCCATTGCTGTACGCCAGTTCCTCGGATCTAGCATCTCGCCACAAATCGAGGATCATGGTATCATCACCGACAAGCTACTCTTGCTTCAAGGCCCTCCTGGCACAGGCGACGATAGCCTGGTTACTATTCTCCAAGCTCAGCTCTCCGCCTCCTGTAACGACATTATTCATCGCTCACTTGACGATGCTACTACGGAGGAGCTGGAGGCTTGCTCGGCCGCTATCATGCTAGCCGACCTCGACGAGCCGCTGATGCCGAACATGACAGAGCACAGAATCAACCAACTCCGCACTCTCCTGCGGCCTACCCTCACTATGCTCTGGGTGACCCGCGAATCTCGAAGCAACAACCCAGACCACGCAGCCAGCTTCGGCTTCCTGCGTACCATGGCGGCAGAAGTGCCCGCCCTCAAGCTGCAGGTGCTTGACCTCGACACAAGCGAGGCCAAACCGCCAGCCAAAGCCATTTCCTCGGCCTTTTCCCGCCTCGTTCTTTCCGACAAGGACGCCAACGCCCACTCGATGTGGACGTTCGAGCCCGAGATCCACATCGAGGCCGGCCGCCGCCTCATCCCGCGCGTCATGCCGTGGAAAGCCGGCAACGACCGCGCCAACGCCCTGCGCCGCGTCGTCACGCGATCCGTCAACACGCTCCAGCACTGCGTCGAGATCCGGCCCGAGCGCGACGCGCTCCGTTTCCGGCTCAGGGACACCGAGCAGGCGATCGGCGAGCCGCCCAGGGGCTACGTGATGATCCGCGTGGACTACAGCTCCGCGTGCCCGATCAAGCTGGGCGAGGACGCGTGCGGCTACGCGTGCGTGGGCCGGGAGTGGAAGACGGGCGAGCGGATGGTGGCTTTGTCTGCCACGAATTCGTCGTACGTCACTTGCTTGTCTGCGCATGCTATCGCTTTGCAAAGGGACGCGCCGCCGAGCTTGGTGGTGCTTTATCGGCTTGTTCGGTGCATGGCGGCTCTGGCGAGCGTGTCGGCCGCCTCTTATAACGATCGTATCATCTTCGTCGACCCTGATGTCGAGTTTGCGAAATGGGTGGTCGATATCGCGGCGCCGGGACCGATTGGGAGACAAAGGGTTATGATCGTGGAAACGTACGGCGATGAAGAGACTAGTAAGTTGCCCCTTTTTCCTCTTCCCCCTTTTCTCGCTTTTGCCCCTTTTTCCTCCCCATGTCGATAATTTCACATTTCTCCGCATATGTGCCAGTCCAGTACAAGTAAAGAAGACTAACTTGCTCATAGCCCTATCACGATTCGCCGACATCGTATCCAGCGATCAAGACCGCTATAAGTGGCTTTTCCTCCACACGCGAGCCTCGACGAGAGACGTGAAGCAAGCCTTCTCTCGAGGTCGCATCGTCTTCAACTTCCTGCCCGAAGACCACGAGCTCTCCCAGAGAATCACGACGTCGGTGCCACGCGAATGCACCGTGTACCCCGGGCTCACCGCGTTCGACGCAGAAACCTGCATGCGCAAGAAAGACTATCCCGTGATCAAGATAGTCTGGGAGCGGGCCATGACCTTGTCCATGCAAAGCCCACAGCCAGCTTCCCAATGCCCTGACCCCATGGCCACCGTCTCCCTCAACGAGCTAAACTCGCAGCCCGTCAGCAGCAACCAGCCCTTCACCATCATCAACTGGAAGACAGACCGCGACGCCGTGCAGTCGATCGCCCACACCATCACCGAACAGCTCTTCTCCCCCGACAAGACGTACTACCTCTTCGGCATCACGCGCGACTTCGGCCACAGCCTCTGCCGCCTCTTCGTATCGCGCGGCGCGCGCCACATCGTGCTCGCCAGCCGGCGCTCTTCAGCCACCCCACAATGGGTCACCGAGCTCGAGAACGCCTATGACGCGACCATCCGCATGGCCTGCGCAGACGTGACAAGCATCGCCAGCCTACGCGCCCTGAGGCTCGAAACAGCCAAGACGATGCCCGCGCCCGGCGGCGTCGTAAACGGCGCCATGGTCCTCGAGGACATCTCCTTCGCCCAAATGACCGCCTCCACCTGGTCGCGCGTCCTAGCCCCCAAAACAACCGGCTCAGCGAACCTCGCGGCGGTCTTCGGCGAGCGAGACCTCGATTTCTTCATCATGACGTCCTCCTTCGCCGCCATAGGCGGGCACGCGGGGCAGTCCAACTACGCGGCCGCGAACATGTACATGAACGGGCTCGCCGCGGCGCGGCGGCGGCGCGGCCTCGCGGGCGCCGCGCTGAACATCGGGGTCATCTACGGCCTGGGCTTCCTGCACCGCGAGAGGGGGGACCTGTACAAGGGGCTCGAGAGGGAGGGGTACCCGCCCGTCTCGGAGCACGATCTGCACCACATGTTCCTCGAGGCCATCGTGGCTGGTAGGCCGGCGGCGGAAGGCGAGGGCGGCGGGGGCCCGCTCGATATCACGACGGGGTTGCGGCGGTTTAGGCGGGGATGGGAGAATCCGCTGCACTGGCACGTGGATCCGCGGTTCGGACACTTTGCTGTGCGCGCGCGTGCCGCTGACGAAGGGGAGGCCGAGGACGTGGGTGCTGCGCGGAAGAGTCTCCGGGAAGAGCTCGCCGGGCTTGAGGAGAAGGATGCCGTGGCGGACGTCATCGTCGCTGCGTTTGTGCAGAGACTGCAGACGCTCCTGGGCCTGCCCGAGGGGTCGATCGATCAGCACAGCAGCGTGACGGACCTGGGGCTTGACTCTATCAGCGCCGCTGAGATCCGTGGCTGGTTCATGAAGAATCTGGGTAACCAGTTTGCTGTTATGAAGATCTTGAATGCGCCTAGCATTAAGAAGTGTAGGTTTTTCTTCGTCCCCTTTTTTTTTTTTTACCGTCTTACCTTTCTATTCGATTTTAGCCTAATGGTTTCTTTTTTCTAAAATCTTCTTTCATGTCATATACCCCTAGTCATCCTCATCTCATCATGCTTGTACTAACTCAAGTTCAATAGTGTGCATGGACTCAGCAGAGCAATATCTCACAGCCCGTGCTGAGACAAAGGATGCCAGCTCCTCTGAGTAGAAAGGAGGGCTTACACAAAAATACTACTACTTTGCGCTGCTTTAGGCCCTAACTAGGCCTTCTAACGAGATACGAGAGTAAACTAGAATCGGAATGGGACAAAAAAAATAAGAGATGGGATGGAACGATGAATGGGGTCTACGTTTAGAGGATTCTAGACTTAGATATTAGATCGCTCAGGCTTTTCTCCTTACTTGTGTTCTAGAGGCTTTAATTAGGTAGCAATCAACCTTCAGATTAAAGCTGACAACGCGTGTTGTGATTACTGTGATGGGTCGGTTTAGGTTCCCCAAAAAGGGAGAAAAAGAAGCGAAGGGCAAGAATCTATAGATACAAGTCATAAAATGGATTTCGTTATCGTAGAGAATAATCCTTGGCTTTAAATCTCGAAGCCGGAGAAAGACATTACTAACACTCCCTAAAGTATCAACCTCGCCACAAATCAACTCTCTCTCATTCTCCCAACGAATCAAATAGGGTAGAAAGGAACTCTTCAGTCTTGGGATAGTTGCTTATGCTATACGCTCTAGTTACCTACTTAGTAGCCATGTAAATATCATGAAGTCTTAATGGTAACATGGTATTACCCGGTTGCAAAGCCTAACCAGCCCCGTATTGCATAACACAACCCAAGCACGCGCATAAGTACTAGTAGTAAATAGCATTCATCGAGTCAAGCAACACGTAAGATGGGTCCAAAACCAGTAAAGTGCGAAGCATATTTGCCGTAACTGGAACTGCATTAAATCCGTTCTTCTGAACAGACTCCTTTCCCCCCATCTACCAACCAGGGATGTTTTTTTTTCTCACTCTATATCACCAGTATAATGCAATATACAGGAAACCCGAGGTTCAGACCACCTATACCGTCCCTCCCTCCCTCCCTCTCTCCATAACACTACATTATCATCACGCACATATAAAACCGACAATGTGTAATAGGATGCATGCTCCGTAACCAATAGGTAAGAAAATGGGCAGGCAAGTAATCCATCCCACAGACACCCCCTCCCTCTCTCGCGGGACTTCCTCAGCCCGTTCCGCGTCCCTGTTCGTCCATTTCAGATTTTCAACCGAACCTGAACACCACGCTCTGAAGCAACCCAGTCTAGGTTTCATGCCCTGGCCACCGCAACGCCGCGCCGCCGCCCATGAGTATTTCCCGATCCCTAGAATAACGCCGTCCCCCTATTTGTGTACTCATCGATTGTGATGACGGCGAGTCCACCACCCGTGGACTCCCCGGTAGATAGACCCCGCGAGGAGAAACGCCGTTGCCGGTGTGGTCCCCCTTTTTGAGTCTGCGCCGCCCAGGGGAGCAGCCGAGGCCGCTGGATAACTGCCATGACAACCGTAGCGGCGTGGAAGTACGCCTCGTAGACTGCAGCTGGTAAGATGTCCGGTGACATCGCTCGTCAGCCTGCGAGCCTGAGGCGTGTTGAACGTTCATTTATACAGATCTCTCGCCGCCTACCTGCCCCCTTCCGCCCCCATAGACCAGATCGCAGGTCCATTGCGGTTGGGGCGAAGGGAGGCAGGGAGTAGGTAGGTAGTTAAACAAACGTAACCTCACAACCGTACCCATTCAACACCTTTTTTTTTTTCTGATTTAATTGAAGTAAGTTTAGTTTTTTTGGGGGGGTTTTCGAGTAAGGATGAGGGTTGATCGAGGGATTGGTTGTGGGTCGCTGGACCATATCGGTATACGATTATACGATATAGGCCCAGAGAAAAACAAATGCGAAGTACGAAAATCGGAAAAGCACGGCCGCGGCGGAACGGAAGGAAAATTGGTTAGACAGTGGGGAGGGAAAAGGGGGAAGTGGGAGCGGTACAGTGAACATGTAGCGAGAGTGTCCACGATAGCTCCTAATACACGATGCGTAGTCGTTGTGACAATCATCATGCGACAAGAACTACGCATTGTACCGGTACCCGACATGTTCAAAGTGGTGCTGCTGCCCATCATTAAACACAGTCATGGGCGTGACCGTCTGCGACGGCGAAACGGTCGCGCCGAGCGGATGCATGTGATGATCTATGGGCGAGTACGACGCGACGTCCGGGTTCAACATGAGCGGCATGTTCGCCGAGCCATGGAACGTGAAATCCGCCGACGAGAGGGGCGGCATCGTGCCCATGTAGGCCATGTCGGCACCGATCGTGTTGATCGTCAGCGGCGCCGGGACGTCGTAGTTCACGTTGCCCATGCCGCTCGCCATGCCCGAGGCCGGGGCGCCGACAAGGTTCGGATGGACCTCGGCGTCGCCAAAGAACGACTGCGTGCCATCCATCTCGTCGTCGCCGTCCTCTTCCTCCTTGGGCCGCTGCTCGTCCTGCTGCTGCACGTAGAGCTCCTTCATCCAGTTCTTGAGCTCGTGCATCGACGGCCAATCGCCGCCCCCTTTGCCACCCCGCTTGTCGTCCTCGCCGCCGGCCCCGAGCGCGCCGGCGCCCTTGTTCTTGGACCGCGAGGGCTTCTCCTTGAAGTGCGTGCGCCGCAGGTGCGCGGCGGCGTTGTAGTAGGCGCCGTACTTCTTCTGCGCCTTGCAGGCCTTGCACTTGGACAGCGGGTTGACGGCCTGCACGTTGACGGGGAGGCCGAGCGCCTGCGGGTCGACGCAGATGAACTTCTTCACCAGCGCCTGGTGCTTGGCGTCCCGGTGGCGGCGGAGCTCGTGCTCGCCGCGGAAGCCCTCCTTGTGCTCGTCGCAGAGGTCGCAGAACACCTTGGGCTGCTTGGGGCGCACGTACTTGGTCTTGGCGATGACGGCCTTGCCGTCGTTGGTCTTCTCGTCTGCGGTCGCCGAGGGAGGGTCGGTGGCCTTGTTCTCGTCCACGGGCTTGGGCTTGAGAGGCGCGTTTTGTGCCCGGCGGTTGGATTGTCTCAGGGTGTCCTTGGCGCGGGCGCTGAGCGACGAGGTCGACTTGGCGCTGGCTGTGCTCGAGCTCGAGAGGGATCGTTCCATGTCCGCCGACACCAGCGGTGCAAAGTGGTGTTGTTGTTGAGCGAGTGCTGCGAGGTCGAATAGGGCCTCTTCGTGGGACGGCTGCTTTCCTAAAAACGCCGTGTCGCCGTACTCCATATCCGGCTGTGCGCCTTCGGGGAAATACATGTCCTGGCCCGGCGACATCTGGGAGCCCCTGTTGATCATGGGTATTCCTCCCATGCCAGGCTGACCGTCGAACTGGCTGTTCTCTCGTGTCATAGGCGTGGTCGTATCTGTCGGGCCGGACGTCATCGAGCCGCAGACCGAGTCACTCATGTGGAAGTCGGCGACATGCATGTTGCTATGCCGAAGACCGTTAGGGACATGAGAGAAAGGGGCGACGAGATGGTCTCCGCGCTGTGCCAACCACTCGGCAGGGTCTAGCATGACGCTCTTGGCGGGAGAGACAGATCCCATCTCAGGGAGGGGCGACATGCCCTGTCGCTGCTTGTCCGCTGGCATCTGCTGCATCAGGCCGGGGAAGTCCTGCGACGGCATCAGACCGTCATGGAGGAGGTAGTGGCCTGGCCCTACGTGTTTCTCTGGCAGGTTGGCCGTGTGGTATGTCGCGAGCGGAGACACGGGCGTAGGGCCGGTGAAGGGCCCAGCGGACCGACTCGACAGATGGGAGCCTCCACGGTCCATCTTCTGCGACGAGGGCGTCTGCTGGGACATGGTACGCGGTCGTTTCACGGCGTGTGGGTGAGGGCCATCGTCATTTGGGTACTGATGCTACGGCTCTCGTCAGCATCAACAAGTCCACTGTCAAACACAGTCCATAATACGCTTCTTTGGAGTTACACAAGAGTCATCTTACTGCGGTTCGCGAGCTGGCATGCTGACGATTCTGTGACCTTCCGCTGGTATTGCGAGGTATTGATGTGTTTCCTAACAAGACTTTCTGGCTTACAGGCACGACGGACAGTTGAATGTCACTAAGTACATCGGTGCATCGCTCTGATACACCGTTTGGACCCGGAGAATGGGTCGAGGGGGACGGCTGCTGGGTTGAATTCTGCAGCTCGTAGATATGTCGTCTTGCTATCGCGAGGTCCTCCTCTTGGCTCTTGAGCTGAGCTAGCAGGCGTTCAATCACCAGCTGCTCCGAGAGTTGGTTCATGACTGCCGGTCTAGTCACCTCATCCAAGTGGCAGAAATAAAAAGCTATATGTGACAACACCAGCCAGACGGACGCGCGGGAGCTATCGTCGCTTCACTTTCAGTTTCTCTCTCGCTCTCTGTTCCGCGAAGAGGATAGAACCCAGAGCCCTGCTTTCAAGGAATATGGGGAAAGTGGATAAGGGACAACGGGTCTTGTTTGTTTGTTTGTCTGTCTATGTAAGGTGTGTATGGATGGAAGGTATTGTATGTATGTATGTATGTATGTTTCGCAAAAACGGATGACGACGAATTCCCAAAGGGAGTGAATGAAACAAGCGGGGAGGGAACGATATGAGGGAAGAAGAAACACAGGCGTCTAATTCTGGACGTCAGGCGAGACAACGCTGATGATCTCGACGAGAAGAAGGCGCGTTAAGTACCGCCAGTCAGTCGAGTATGAGGCTTTGGCGCATGCGTGGCGGTGGGCCAGGTATGCAGGCCCGTCACGTCTCCCACTGGGTAATACATACCTAGGTCTACCATCTCATTTACGACAGCTCAGATCAGTTACATACATACATACGGTACTCTTGACTCTTCTTGGCTCTCTGACTCTTTGTAAGTAAGTAACCTGGTCAGCTGGGGGGGGGGGAGAGAGAGAAGGGGAGAGAGAAGGGGAGAGGGGGGGTGTACCGGGATCCTTGTCAGCACCAATGCAAACACGCTAGCACTTCCGAATGGTGGTGGTTTTGTACATCATACAGTACAGCGTATACACGTGTATGGCACCAAGAAGTCCTACCAGGTCATCCATCCATCCCTCGCCCGCCAACCATCCTCGACGGCGGGATGATTTGCGTCCATCTTTCATGGACGATGTTCGGTATTTCCGAACCCGAGCCAGGCGTTGAGGGTATGGGACCGCTTTGCCAGATCTATGTTCGACAAAGTGCACAAGCGGGAGAAGTAGAAAAGGTGGTGTGCCATCTCTCGATGGTACGAAGCCACGATTGGCACTGCTGCTCTGACTCTTTCCATGTAAGTAAGTACGATACTACGCTACTACTACTACTGCTCCTACTGCTGCTAATGCTACTGCTACTACGACCTGGGTAGTAGGGTAGTAGGGTACCCTCATGCATGCATGCACTTCTGAGGGAGGGTGTGCGTGCGTGTGTGGCTTGCCTCGAATAGGAATCCTACGGCTCCGCATCATCAACCAGTCAATACATTCTATAGCTGTTGTTACATACAGTAGAGAGGCACCCGCCGCCATGGTGCATACCATACAGTACCTATAGCCCAGTGTGCCTACCTATGTACTATCGGCTCCGATGGGATGAGGATATGAACGTCATTCTGTTGAATGGGTAGTCTAGATCCTTGAGGGTCTATTTGTGTTGAGAATTGTTTGTTTTCCTTTTCACGGTGGTTTGAAGGAAGAATTTATGGATGCAGGTTTGTGCTTGGGAATCAGGACTTGACAAAAAAACTGTGTGGAAAATCCCATGTGCCCAGCACAAATAGGCATCTTACTACATAGGCATTCTATTCTAGATAAAATAGTGTAACTGTAAATAGTGCCATTACCAGAAGAGAGTAGCAGGTGCCTGAAACCGAAAAAGAGTGTCCCTATTGGCAATCTAGGTAGGTAATGTGCAAAATGGGATTCGGAAAATCAGATCGCTGAGCGGGAACGACCATACCTATTCGAGATCCCATCAGCAACAAAAAAAAAAAAAAAAAAAAAAACCTCTAGAAACCTAAGTATCTAGGGTCCGATCGAGCGAGACGCTCGAAGCAATATTCTATCACACTCTCCAGGCTCTTCGACGAATGACATCGATCCAACAAAGGGGGCAGAGCCTGCAAGGAGAAACCTCGTGGCATCGTCTTTTCTGGAGGAAAGCTGCATGACATGGCCAGTAACATGGCGCGCTCGACCGGGGGGCAGGGAGCCTAGTCCCTGTCCGAGTGAGATCCAGCGAATCCGGGGACGCTACCGTGGTGGGCCCAGGCTATACTAGCCAAGGCATAGGCAGGTCTGCGATGAGTTGTCCCAATCTCCAATCTCGCTCCCCAAAAGTGAGGCAAAGCCATCGAGTGGCTGCCGATGCTCGGAAAGTTTTTGGGAGTGGGCCACGATCCTTTCGGGTCACCCACAGGGTCTGGTCTAGGGCCCGCCGCCGCAGCCTACTGTATGTATAGACGTACATACAAGTAAGTATGTATGTATGTATGTAAGTATAGGGAGAGGAGAGCCACGGCGGATGCAGTAAGTAAGTGTGTAGGTATGTCGCAAGTTGCAAATATTCCATAGCAGCAGCAAAGTAAATCACACGCTGCTCATTGATGATGACTGCAGATTTACAGATTTTGCAGGAAGGACGGATGACAACGACGTCGTCGTCGTCGTCGTCGTCGTCGTCGCGTGCGCAGAGGCAGAGGCAGAGGCAGAGAGGCAGGGGGGCTGGCGACTTGGTTTCTCCAAAAAAGCCTTGCGCCTGGTTTGCCTGTTCTGACAAGTACACCCAGAATACACCCAGGCACACCCAGACAGTCCCCGACGGACCCAGAGAAGCATTGGACGGCCGCATGGAATCGTATATTTGCGTCATGGAACTAGAAGAAGCGCGCCTGCACTGCGACGTTGATCGTATAAGCCAGCAAAGCAAAATACATACCTACATGCATACATACATACTTACATACGCTTCGACGTACATTCCCGTTCGCCAGCTTGCCCGGCTTCGCCCGATCATCACGGCATAACGCGAACGTATCCGTTACTGCTATAGTGATATAGTCAGCGCCTTAGATACCTACCTCCTGTAACTCGCCCAGGCTCGAGACACGATATACCTATGGGTAGGTAGGTAGTATCGAGCGTTACAGCCTCCCGGTCGACCAACTAGGTATATGTGCATATCATCAAACAAGCCGCCAGCGACCTACAAGCATCATAATATGCTAACAGCAGGGGGCGGAAGGGAAACCAGCAACTCCGGCAGGCTGCTAGCGCATCATCGCATGTGATAGGTATACAACTATCGGCAGAGCTCTCTCCTTACAAGTAGATAGGTAGGTAGGTAGTGTAAACGTCGTCGGTGAGGGAAAAGATGATGGGCTGAAGCCGATCATCAATACTGAATAGCAGCCGGGCGTAGCAGGGTTCAACAAGGTATGTATTCAAGAGAGAAAACCCGGCGGCTTCCGCTGCCCAAATATTATGATAGCCGGCCGTGGCTGACATGCAGCGCCAGGTTGCGTTGCGACAGCTTCTTGGGTTATTGGATACTGTACAGATACATGCATTCACTACGGTAGCCGGTAGTGTACGCATGTAGATGGGGCGTGTAGTAGACTGTATAGTGTGGACAGCGCACGCACTGGACTTACACACATGTAAGTATACTGTAGAGAGCCGTATTCGGTATGCCTACAACGTTTCAGCCTGAGCACTCCAACCTCCAATTGTGACCACCGATGACCACCGACTAGGGTCCTCCGAGGAGGTGGCAGCATTCTGGGACCGCCGAAACTGGCATGCTTTGCGCCGATATCTCCATTTCCTCGATTACGTAGGCTACTTGTAGAAGGAGAAAGCTCCGAGGATGGAACCGCCGCCTCAGAATCTGTTGTAATACAGTCCACCGCAGCTGGCCTTTTCCGAGATCGCAAAGATAATGCCGATACGTATATACTCCATGATATAGGTAGGTATTCCAAGGTTGCTTAAGGATAGCAGTGTCTTGCTACATAATACCGTACCAGATAGATATGTATGTATACGCATACATAGACAGCCAAGCAAAGGCCAGTTGGCCCGGATGAGCCGAGCTGAGAAAAACTGCACATTGTAGGCATTGTAGGGGTGTTGATGAGGCCCAATTGGGTCTGAATACCTGTACTGCCTACCTTCAAATACCTGTAGAGTGCCGAACTAGGCAGTGTTACGAGACGTCTTTAGCTAAACCATCCCGCGTTCCTTGCCAACAATACCTATACACAAAACATTTGTCAATATACCTAGACGTAAACCTATTGTGTCATTCGATGTATAACAATTAGTTGAAAGAAAATAATAGTGGGACTATATATATGTAGTAACTATTATTGCAATGGTTCACCCTTAGTATGCTTACCGGGTACTAGGTGACAGGGAGCGGGGAAGGTAGACACTCCTGCACTACCTACCCATCTATATTTTGGTGTTTGAAGGGCAGTCTGGGGTGGAGTCGGAGGAATGGCCTTTGTGAGACCATTGTGTAAGACGATTGCCCGAAAAATACCATAGTAGGTTTAGCCTTGCCTTTGGATAAGTGAGATGTCGTTTACCAATGCCTACACACTAGGTGGTGTAGCTGCAGCGGCTTGGCGGATTGCCGTCCCGACTCAGAGTCTCTGTCTATCTATACGTATGGGAAATGCCGGGAGATACTGTACAGTAGGCGCTGTAAAGCCTGTGATGATGACGGTGGCCATGTGTGTGGCTCGAAAATGCAAGATTCTTATGCCTGTCCCGCTTTCTGCAATAGAAATATCCGTACTGTCTCTGGGTCGGTTCGGTTTATCCATGCTGTTGAATAGCTAATGGCCATTCGATTCCTCTCCTGGGTCGGCTCGCCTTGTTCTTGATAGGTGGTTCACGTTGTCCAGGATAGACGAGATGAAGGTCACTGTGTCATCCGCGCGTCAGTTATTCATCCCCCCCAGATTGCCGGGATGATGTCCGCGGCGGCCCTTTCGGCGGCCAGGTGATGGAGAGATGTTGGCCATGCTCGGGTCTGGGTCTAGGTCCAGTTCCAATCGAAAGAAAAATGTATTGACTACCGAAGATGCTGACGGCCAACCAAGATCCTAGAAATTATTGGCTTAGCATAGGAAATCCCGCCTTTGTTTCTAGCCACTACTCCTCAGAGTCACAAGGCACTTGTAAAGGGTAATGTCTCCCGTGTACAGAGAGCATATGTTGGGATTCCCCTCACGAGAGAGAATACAACCGCACGTCTTCCCGTTCCCACGACTTTCCCATCGGAAACACCTGCCGGCACAATCTGTTTAGCCAGACAATCAGGGCCAGAACGACAGTCGATGTAAAGACTTCCTTCGTTTCCCACTGACCCGGGACTCTGGCTCGCCTTTTCTCTGTTGGTGTAAGTCCACGGTTCGAACCCTTCGACTACGGTATGCGCCCTTGCTCCCTTACTTGGCCCAGCATAGGAAATGCATGGCCGGAGCAACACCCAGAAGGATGACTCAAGAAGTTGCACAAAATATTCCTGTTCGCCAAGGAGTGCCCTGGTCGCGCTTGTGATACTGCCACGAATCCTGGATAGCAAGCAGCGTCTCTCGACGTCCTTAGGAGGTCAGAAATGGCAAACGCATGCCGATCTCCTTCGTTGATAGTATCAAGCTGCTTGAACGCTATGCCGCCAAGCTTGTCAAAGGCACATACTGTCATGAGAGGTCTCGGGATAATAAAGCCATGGTAAAATGTCAAGTATCCTGTGCAGTACGTACATACCCAGCCTATCTTGAGAGGTCAAACCATGCCTTCAAAAAACCATCGGCAGAAGGCTTGCTTTTTAGCTGCTCTGACACTACAATCTAGTGCAACTGACACGTCGACCTTCCCCGCTCGCAGCGTGTTCGCGGGGCTTCGCCAACGGCCTTCGTTGGCGCGATGGGTTTGACGCCCGAGTGTGTTCAAACGCGGACAGTTTCTTGTTAGAGACCCAGAACCAATGAAAGATGTCCTCTTCCTTGGCGCCCCGTGGCTACCCTTACCGGCGGGTTGTGAATGGTGGGTCACAGCTCTCAATATACCACGTGTGTTATGCTTTAAATGCCGTCTCAAGATCAGCCACACCACGAGGCTTGTTAGACCGGGGACGCCATCGCGCGGGGAGGCACTCTATTAGGAGTGGCGAAGGACTAACAGTCTGTATACACTTCTATTGCCTTATTAGCCAGCCCGCCATGATATGGGTAGGGCAGGAGGCATCTGCGGCTCCCCCCGTTGCATTAGAAGAATAAAAACTGTATGTGCCTAGTCGACTACTCCCAGGAGGACTACCCTCGATAGGCTTCAACTGCAGCTCATCTAACATGATGCATACGCAGTACGAGTACCGTAGATAATTAATTACTGGAAGAAAAGTAAGGCTAGATAGCTATAGATAAGTGCTGTGCCTATATGGAAGATATGATATCAAAATCGAGACATGGGTTGATGCGTGTGGAAGATGCTATGGGTCTCCTATTTTGATGATGCAATACCCGAGCCTGAAAGACCTACCCGGGAAGCTGCTACCCGTATTATATGCCTGCCTAGAATCCTAGATAGGTATCTGCGTACCTAATAGAGAGATGGTCGGGAGGTCGGTGCCTGTCCCCACCGAACACCGACCGATGATGATAATGCCACCTATTGAAGACCTACCTACTATTTTACTGTCTCGTTACTGAAAGGTGTCAACTCACTCACAAGCAAATATCTACTAAACTCAGTATTGTACATAAGGTTCCATGCAGGTCCCAGACTAGAGTACCTAACCTAATGTACCTATCCATCTAACATTAGGTAGTAGATTACCTATCTATCTTATACATGTAGTTCAAGTCAAATTAACATTTGTTTAACAAACCACTTCTACTACAGAGTAACTTGTCGCCAATTCACATCCAATCCACCCCTCACTTCTTTATTCCCTTCTTCTAGATATTCCACCAGCTGCACCTACCTAGCTCTCTTCACACTTCATACATAGCTGCGCCGAAGTAGATCGACTACCTATACGAATTCAATCCAATCGAACTAGAGTACATCCACATCCACATCCACATCCACATCCACATCCACATCCACATCCACCTCCACCTTTACAAACAAGCATCGCATGTCCATGAGATAGCCTCCCGAGCAGAGCGCCACGATGCGCCATCTTCGTCTGTGTCCTCGCGCGCTCTTGGCGGTCTGGACCTGGACACAGCTCGGTCGGGCTCGCCAGCCCGGCTTCAGCGTCCACCACGACCTGCTCGCCTATCCTCAGTTCGAAGTCGTCATCTCCGACACCTACATATCCGAAACCGCCGCCCAGGCCCTCCTCGACAGCCCCGACGCTGCTCACCCTAGCTACGATGCCGGACTCGCCGGTCAGACCGACATCACATCCACCATTGCCACTGCTGGTGCCGGTAGCGCCGGTGCTGGTGCTGGCGTCGGCCGTGATGGCGCCGTGGCCGAATCCTACGAGATCATGAGCATGCCGCCGCACCGCTATCTATGCGCCATCCCCGTCATCGAGCCGGCGCCCGCCCCGAACAAGACGGCCACCGAGCTGGCCATGGCCGAGGAGGCACGCGAACTAGCCAGGGCCTCTGCCCATGGCTGGGACTTGATCAACGAGCTGGACGGCACATGCCTGCATTATATGTCGGGCTGGTGGAGCTATCGCTTCTGCTACGGGCAGGAAGTCGTCCAGTTCCATGCCATCGCTTCCAGCGTCAAGAGCGGGCCGCCCATGCGAGATATCAACACGGCCGAATATGTCCTCGGCAGGGTCCCCGATCCTCACGTTGCCTCGCGTGCCTCCCGCCGTGGCCAGCAGCAGCAGCAGCATCAACAGCAACGACAACAGCAACATCAGCGTGAACAGACCGATCCCACGGATCCCGACGCCGCTGCTCCAGCACCACCCAACACCGACCTACAGGTCAAAGGAGATCAACGGTATCTGGTGCAGAGGATGGGCGACGGCACCGTCTGCGACTTGACGGGCCGCGAGCGCACCATAGAGATACAGTATCACTGCAGCCCCGAGAGCACGCAGGATCGCATTGGTTGGATTAAGGAGGTCACCACATGTTCGTACTTGATGATGATCAACACGCCGCGCCTCTGTGTCGACGTCGCCTTTCAGCCCCCCAAAGAGGAGCGGGCCAATATCATCAGCTGCAGGGCCATCGTGTCCGAGTCTGCCCAGGCCGACTGGCACGCGCGCAAGACCCTCGAGGCACAGGCCGCCATGGTCGGTCGTGCCAAGGAAGCCGCCAAGTCCCCCATCGTCATTGGTGGTGTCGTCGTCGGCGGCCGGCAGATGCTCGGGACGGGGGAGGACGGCAAAGAGGCACCGAAGCTATCACCGCCCAGGAATTTCCGCGGCACCAACGCCGGCGCCGGCCTCCATAAACTCGTCGAGATTATCGCATCCGCCACTAGCAAAGACGAAGGTGGCGAGGTCAACATCATGACAGAGGAGCAGCTTCAAGAGCTAGAGCTCAGCCCCGAGACGATCGAGAGCTTAAGGAAGGAGATCCAGAAATTAGCCGGCGACAGAGGTTGGCAACTCAAGATGGTCGAGCTGCCTGGTAACAACAGGGAGCTGGTCGGCATTATTGACGACGATGGTGAGGAGGGGGCCGATGCCGAGGGTAACGGCAACAAGGGCGGTGATATAGGGGAAGGCGAGGACGACGGAAAAGGCAGTGAGGAGGCATTCTTTAGAGAGGAATTGTAGAAAATAGCACCTACGTATATGAATAACGACCTTCTTGAGAAGAATATAGCCTTGGGTTGGCTGGCTCCTTTGCTCCCCCCTGTGAACCGCAACCCCTGCAAATTTAGGCATGCAGATATCTCTTGACCGAACAGTCCACGTATGAGTTTGCGGTTGTCCCTATGCCCCTTTACTTTTGCAACAAACTACATGTGGAGTGAAAGAGATTGCTGAACATCTACTGCAGCAGATTATTTTCGGAGTAGACTGTAGAGCATCGCTCATACGTCAGAGTGCCCATATTCAAGACTTAGATAAGAGTTGCTTTACTGAGACGCAATGTAACATAACATAACCAACCTTATAATAATCTATCACGAGACCTTTCAAACGATCTCTCAATAGCCATGATTATGGAATGGGGACTCATGGTCACGACTACTGAAGTAGTAAAGACCTATTATCAAGGACCGCGTGGGACTCAGTCTGCCCGGCAAACATGTGTTTGCTATTTAAGCTTCACTTACATGTAATTCGATATCTACATAGCTTTTCGAGGTTAGGAACTTAGGAACTTATGAACTCTATTTTCATCCGGATGTTCAGGAAACAAGGAAGCAAACGAGAGCCGTTTAATTACTAGATAATCAAAATTATCTTGAATTAGTTGAGCTTCATCTAAAGAGCGTCTCCCGGGTTGTTAAAGAGAGCCTATAAACTTATCTACTCAGTTTCAGCAACCTTTCCTAGATACTAGCTAGCAAATACGTATATGTGAACACGCACGAACTTGGGTATCCCCGCCAAACGCATGTTTGCAAGATGCAGGATGGAATATGTAGAAGAAATGGGATGGCTTAGATACACATATGAGATAAACACTGAAGCAAGTCTCCTCTGAGTACTCGGTAGTCGTGCAGTATCGGGACTTACCTTCTTCATCATATACTCTATAAGTGGTAGCTGAAGATAGACTTCGTTGTGAAACTGGGCTAAACTAAAATGATACCTTAATTTGCTATATTTTCACATAGGGATGGACGGTAGAGAATCTACACATGGGCAGCGCTAATACTTTCCTATTCTGCGCTTTTAAAGTTCTCATGACTTCCCGGCCGCAGCAACAGAAAGATGTCCGCTTGGCGTATGTCATTCTACCAAACGGCAAACACCGCAACGATAGTCTGAGGCATAAAAAAGAAAGAGTCATAGTATAAACAGACACCCGAGATATCTATCCCAGCATCCTATTTCGGAGTCCGGGGTTATCACAAGCCAGAAAGCCCTCCGCCAAGCCACAGCCGCCAGCATCGGCCGCCTATACATGACCTAGGTAACGGTAGTAGGTAGGGTAAGAGCAGGCAGGCGGGCGGACACCGGACTTCGGTCTCGCATCATGTCGACGAATGCGTACTTGACATCTGCCGTTTCGCCTCGCTGGCTGGCTGGCTGTCAGACACACACCCGCCTCTTGCATGGTAAGTAAGCAAGCGGGCCGGGCCTAACCTGGTTGGTCGGCCGAGCGGTTGTGCCGTCGTCTGTCTAACAGTCGTCGTTCGTTCGTGAGCAAGGTTAGGTAAGGTAAGGCAAGGCCAGGTAAGGCAAGCTGCATCGCAAACGACATGCTAGATCAATCGCCACGTAGCACGCGCATTGCATGCGTCCATCACTCGGTCACTCACTCGATCAGTCCGTCAGTCAGTCGGCCATGTCATACGGCCTCTGGAATATGTAGGATTATATCGTACAGGCAGGTAGGTAGGTAGGTAGGTTAGCCATCGAGCGTCCGGTATCTTCGGGCGACTAGGTAGAGAGAAGTCCCACGCCACGCTTCACTCTGCTGTGGCCCGCAGGTTGCATCGCCATGGTAGCTGTCGCCATAAGCGCGGCCGCGACGGTGCTGTCGGGGCATCCATAGGTTGGAGGGCGGCGCACGCGCCCCATATATCCAGATGCACTCCAACATGCACTCCAGTTTCGACTGCAGCGCGACCGTAGCATGGATGCATGCATGGCTGGCAGAGGGGGGCCCGGCCTCATGCGGGACCGCCGTGCAGGAGAGCAACATCCATCCATCCCATGTCTGCGATTTGATTTGATTTGATTGGATTTGATCTGATATCGCTCATCGCGCGGTATTCGCTGTTGCATGTGCTTACCTAGATCGACGGAGACATGGGATTTCACTGGATCTGGAGTATGGGGATTTGGAGGCAATGCACTGCGCGAGCGAGTGTTGGTTCTGGGAGACTGACGATGCATGTCTGCTGCAGCGTAGAGCAATATCTCCCGATTCTATTACAGCTCAGGACGCATTGGCTTACAGGCCGCCCGGTTCGACATGCGACTTTGGCATGTATGACCCGTTCTCTCTCCAACGGTTCGTTCCAACCCTCATTCATTCTCTTGAGACAAGAATGATCGACTCGATTTCTCTCTTAGAAACATGCCTCATAGACGGCATGTATAAGGATTTACAAACAAAACGTGTAGCTCCTAGTCTGGGTATATACTGTGCAGACTACATATATGTAGTTGACCCTGTTTGTATTACAGAGTATGTAGCATTCTGTGCCTCGTAGATAAATACCTAGCCTATTCTGTCCTTAGGCCAGCACGCTACGCCTTCGGAAGATATCCTGCAAGCTCTTAAGCCCATCTTGGCGCCGCGGCGGGTTGCTTTTAAAGAGGATCCGAGCATGGGCCGGACTTGTAGCCGGTCGTTTGAGTGATATATTGTAAGTGAATTTCTTTTTTCTCTTTTTGTTCGTCTTATTACCTAAATCTCCGCACACGGGAATCAAAAATAGGTGTCGAAGACCACGAACACGTAGAAGAAGAAGAAGAAAAAAAGGAACGAGACCATCGAGAATGGCGCTCGGAGTGGCGTCGGTAACATGAAGCATCGTAGTTCATGATATGGTGATAAACGGCGAGTTGTTGGAGGTGATTTGCTGTGAACCTTTTAATCACACTGCATATCACGTCAGCCAGCCCATCGCGCAACATTCTTCCGGACATTCCCAAGCTAACCCAGGATACTCGGTTCCAGTTATTACCGTGCCATGCCATGCCCATACCATGCCAATATCCTCAGCCACAGGAGACTACGCACAGGTAGACTAAATTGGGCTGACCACGTTTCTGTTGCTGCGACAACTTCGGAAGTCCCAGCTAAAAAGGAATGATGGTCTGTCAATAATACCGAGGTAGGCATGTTGGTAGAACTGACGAGTCGATGACAATTTGCTCACTCGATAGGTATGCTCTATTGTCTAGCATACCGTGAGACCTTCTACTACACTACACATCCAGAATACATACATACAGCATCTTACGATTATGATACAGTAGAGATGTAGTATTACCTTCTACAGTGTATCAGCTTCTCATTTCAGAAGCTAGTTGAAACCTACCTCAGTATGAAACCTTACAAAATGTGACATAACTTAGTGCAACACTAAGTACGCTGCTCAGGGCTCGTTCGCAGTAGCAGTAGCAGTAGCAGTAGCAGTAGCAGTTATACTGTGTACAATTCATCTTAATTTCGTTCCATTTTAGACAAGGAATGAAGAGCACTATTGGACGAGAGCACTTCTGCTGGGCTTCTGCAAGCTTCCGCTCCAAGAGTTCCCCTTGCTCCCCGGCGGGTCTCATAGTAGTCCTAGTCTGTCCCGACATCAGGGGACGATTGGACCAACGTCGTCTTAGTATGCTTCTGTACGCTACGGCCCAGTACAGTGTAAGATGTTTGGCTGGAGATATTGACCGACCCGGTCGCGGAGAGCAACGGTGCATATGCAAGATTGGGCAGCTACTGCAGGTCTATCATACAGTATGGCACAGTGAAGAGAGTACCTATGTCATTCTGTACCTACATACGTACTAAAGAGGTAGTGTCGTGTAGTAGTAAGTAGGTAGTTGTGAGTAAGTATCTTGATACGCTATGTGATACTAAGTAGTTAGTATACGTACAAGAGAAAAAGTACTACGTAGCTGCCCCTTGTCCTATGAAGAACACTGGCATCGTAGGCGTTCGTTTGCTTAACCTGTCGGCTTGCTTGCTTCTTCCCTTTTGTCCATCTATACCAATAGATGACGACAAACAGCCTCTTAGCTTACCATTCATTCTCAAGTGTCGTGATAATTGGCCGCTGGCTTCGGTTTGCATCGCCCAACTTGAACCCGCCCTCCTCTGGTGCCGTCACTTCGCGTCCATCCATACCCTACGCTTGCTTGCTTGTCTCATCCTCTTCGGTGAGATAGACCTTTGGCGCTTTAGCTCTTCATATGGGCAACTCGAACGTCTAGTCTTACCGAACATGCTCCTGCAGACTGCTGTTACTCGTTCACAAGACTGAGGCTGAGACAGTGGCAGCATTGGCGACGCTGGCAAGACATTCGGGTGCTTCGTCAGACAACACGCAGAGTCGAATACGTACTTACAGTAGCTGCTGATTCGTTCCCAAGTCCTGACCCAATTCACTCCACCCTGGATGCCCGAACCCGATCTACTCTCATGCCCCATGTTCATTTCATATTGACCGGTTGAAATCATGTTCTAAAGCCACCGATATCTTCGAATATTCAAAATACTCTCGATAATCCTTTATGAAACCAGTAACCCGTGGGTTAGGAAATCTCGAAGATAGCACATGCGACTGTCGAACTCGTTCATCCTCCCCGCATCCTCGAAACAACCTATTTGCCATCTATCTAGCTGGTCCTGGTGGCTGCGTTTGGGTTTGAACTCGTAGTTCCAGATGGAACGTTGTCGATAGACGTTATTTAGTAGGAGAAATTTTGGGGGATAATTCAAGATGGAGAATGCTGTTTCCCATAAGGAGGTCCGAGAGCGCCTACATCGTCGTGCCCTTTCGCAGGCTAGCACGGTGAGTAGCGTGATGCACAGTCCGAAGACGACAAAAAGCAGCAGTACTTCCTCTTCTCACCCGCGCTCCATGACACCATCAAATGGCCCTCACACGCATAAGTATACACATAGCCAGTACGAAAGGGAAGGATTGGGCTTAAGACCGCAATCGCGTTTATCTCGGGAGCCGAGCGGTGAGTCGAAGCAACCGATGACACCGGTCTCGAGTCTGCTTCAAGAAAGACTGCAGCAGGAAAGAAGGGCAGAAAGCGAACGGCTGGCTAGCCAAGGGGGGACTGACCTAAGTTCGTCGACTGGTGATATCCGGGAGGGAGAAGTCCCAAACTCGGCTAGTAAGAGATATAAGCCACTCTTGGAACGACGGCCAGGATCGAGCAACGACGATGATTCCAGCCAGACCAGCATGGGAGCCAAGCAGATAGAAAAGGTATGCACATGTACTAACATGAGCTGATACCCCCCCCCCCCCCCTCTCTTAAGCCGCGTTAAACTGACGGGAGCTACCTCTAGGCGGTCTCTACGCTACACAAGCAGAACTTTGACCTTAAATTGGAACTTTTCCACCGACGCGAGAAACAGACTGCCCTGGAAACAAGAGTGGAAGAACTGGAGACGGAACATCGCGAACTAACGGATATCCAAGATAATTTACTCAGTGAGCTTATCAAAAGGGACAAGGCCATCGAAGAGGCCGTGAATATGATAGTGAAATTGGAGGCGAGGGTTGACGACTTGGTGAAGGAGAAGGAGATGGTGCGACAAATGGAGGCCGACGAATCTTACCGACACTCATGGTCCCATCTATCCGACTCGCTGCGTGCGGAGACCCCTAGACCGGGCGACCACGGCGCGGTGCTGTCGTTAGAGCATAAAACCCTGGAACGCATGCCTAGTTTTCTGTCCGACCGGAGCGCACACACCCGGCACTTGCGAAGTGTCGTTTTACAGAACCGCTCCAGCCTCAGACATATTCGCAAGGTTTCCGAAGTCTCGGCGTCGAGTGCCGACGTGAGCGAGGTGAATCGCATATCTAGTCCTAGCCTTAGCATGCTAAGCGAGAGTTCTTTTGTGAGCGTATATGGTTCTAAACAGGGGCCGCATGGGCTTGGGGTCATGCCGCTGGATCATGTCTCTGGTGTGGATGGCACTTTTGGCACCCGCTCGCCAACACCAACGAAGGCAGCGATGGTGAAGTCCCCACCACCGACGCGGGACTATACGATCCACGGCCGCACGCTGACCTTGCCACCGAGGCCAGCGACTAGTCTAGGTGGCCAAACTAGGCCCGCGAATAGCATGCACCGCAGAGAGTATCCCCTTCCAAGAGGAGAAAAACCACGCGACAAGGTATATCCCCTGGACGACACCTACAGACCATCCACATCTAGTCGCAGGAGAAGTGTTGTGACGCCAACACCGTCTCAGGCGATGAACAGGCGAGAACGGAGGGAGTCACTACAAAAGGTCATGACCGGCTATCCAACGCACAAGGAGCTCGCCAATTCTCACGCTCTGCCGCCCACGCCAGATACCGTCTCTTCCTCGGTTCTTCGAAAGCACGCAGACCATTCTAGTTCGCAGGACAGCCTGCCTCGATCTGACGATGCGCGTGACCCGAGATTTCAGCCCATGCCATTGCCTCAGGGGTTCGAGTATCTCAGGTCGTTGGCCGGCCAGGAGGCTCGTCCTAGCATCCATGTGCAGAGGGCAGCGTTGTCGGCCATCCCTCGGAACGGCTCCGAGTTGACGACGTCTGGTTTCATGAAAGCTGACCAAGACCGTCTACTGTCCGACTTGGGCCACCTAGCTCGTTCGGCCGCGAAAACAGCAACGACCGGCCGGCCTCGCTCCGATAGCTTCGCCTCAGACTCGGACTCCGACGGCGGCGCGGATGCCCGCTCCGAGACCGAAACCAGCGACTACTGGCTGCGCGAGAGCGACAAGCCCGACAAGAACAAGTACGCCGTCCGCCCCGGACCTCACCGGGCGCGTGAACGCCTGCCCTCGCCGGACTTATTCTCCTTCCCCGTCGACGCCGAAGGCTGGCAGCCAGACGTCATGTTCGGCGCGCTCCAAGGCGGCGGCTTCCTCGGCTCGCCCATCCCCGCCCTGCGCCGCGACCCGACCGACGAGCTGCCGGCGCCCCCGCCCAACCCGCTGGCGCCATCGGCGACCGGGCCGGCGCCGCCCTCGCGCAGATCGAGCCTCCACGCGCAGGTCACGGGCCACCTGCTCTCCTCGCTCACCGGGAAGACGGGAAGAGGCTCTTCCCGGGACGACGGCGCTGCCCGCCCCGACGCGCGCGGGCGAAGCAACAGCGTCGACGGGTCCGGGCTCACGGCCGTGTCCGGCGCCCGAGTCGACGCGGGGCCGTCGAAGCGAAGCCAGTACCCGCCCATCGCGGGCCTGCAGTCGCGCACGCGCGGGCTGGGGCTGAACTCGCTGTTTCGACGATCCGGTCCCGAAAACTACTACAACCCCCCATCCTCCTCCTCCAGCGCTGCCGCCGCCGCGGCGGAATCGATGCCTCCCCCACCTGTACCGCAGCAGCAGCAGCAGCAGCAGCAGCAGCGGGGGTCCGCGATCCCGCAAGCCCACCTGCGCTACCTCCCACAGCGGCCCTCGGGCCGTAGCAGCGTCCCGCCGCCCGCGACGGCGCCGTGGGCAGCGGCGATGCGTTCGCCGCACATGGTCGAGGACGAGCTGGCGAGCGCCACGCCGCCGCCGATCATGCGGAACCGGCCGCCGCCGCTGCAGACGGAGTTCGACGTGGCCGACGGGGTGGCCGCGGAAGCGGGTGCGTGCCCGGCCACGCCGGCGACGGTGGTCGACGCTGCGACGACGCCGGTGGCGCCGCCGAGCGCGGGCGGTGGGGGGGTGAGGAAGTGGTTGGGTCTTGGGCGGAAGGCGAGTCCGAGGACGCGCGTGGGTTGAGAGACTGACTGGGTGTGATTGTACTAAAATGTATACATACAACAGAAACAACAACAACGACGACAGGCGTGTACCAGTCGGTTCACTGCTTAGACTAAACCTTGGTTCGGTTTTGTTAGACAGCACGGGCTGGAATCTGGCCTTGGCACGGACGGACAGACGGACAGACGGAGTTGGTGTAAATGGATTAAAAGGAAGACCTCGGCATACCAGATCGATGGTCGGTCGATTGGTGGACAGATTGGGTCCTCGTTTCTGAGATTGGGCTTTTTGGCGTAACAGCATACCTACTTGACTGTAGAGTTTTTCATTGACTTTTTACTAAGACTACCCACCTGCATAAAATACATTGTAAACATAGCTTTTAAAGAACCTGCATACAGACAGACAGACAGACAGACAGACAGACAGACAGACAGATCAATATATGTAAAATACCCGGAAGTCACTCGCTTTGTAGGATTGAGACATATTCGTGAACTAAAAGTTGAATGTAAAGGAATTGGACGAGGTTTATATTTGTGGCCAATCTGTGTTTTAATTTGGTATGTAGAATCTAGGTGGTGATTCATAGTTAATGTACATGTGATGGTGGTTTTAAACAATGTGGTAACTCATGATGTAATGCATTTTCCTTGTTAAATTCTACTTTGCAGACGATAGCAGTTTATTTTTATTCCTACTTGTGTACATTGCATATCGACTTTAGAAGAGGAGAGAGAGAAAGCATACTCTAGTGCTGACGCATAGTAAATAAATAGGTACTATAAGAGGTAGGGGGTCGTGGTCGATAGCGCACTGACTACGGCGTAGGTATATATATGTGTGCTCAGCCCCTGACATCACCACCTTCATTCCCATTCAGGCAACTAATACCTATCTCCTAGCTAGAAGACACTTCACTCATTCACATCTCATGACCACATCCTCATTACAATTGGCGAGACTTATTTTGAGCTCTTCATTTCGCGCATTTTCTCGTATTCATTTCTATACACATATACACTGCGTTAGTCTCACCAGTCGCAACTCTCAGCGAGGATACAATACGCGATCTTTTATATCCATTTCGGTCATGGCTAGGACTACACGCAGCAACGCGAAGACGAAAGTCGCGGATGAGCCTGCGACTCGTCGGCGTAGCGCGAGACATGCTGCACTGGAGATAAATGAGGCAATGGATGAACGGGTAATCAAGGATGAGAATAGTGAGAGGAAGAGTGAGAACGAGAACCAGAGCAAGGTGGACGAGCCGCCTAGAGCCAAGACCAAGAGAGCGCTCACAGACTCGCTCCCGCCCGCGGACCTTCAGCAGAGCAAGAGAGTCAAATCTGACGACGCTATCAAACAAGACGAGCAAGTAAAAGAAGAGAAGGACGGTGAGATCAAGATTGCGCTGATAGACATCGGTAAGAGGTGCAGGAAGCCTGGAAAGACGCGAGGAGCAACAATAGCCAATTTGCCCCCAGCCTCACCACACGTCAAACCAGAGCCAGAAGCAGACAACGACGCCATCATCAACAGCAAGGCCACCAACGCAGTCAAAACAGCAACAGCAACAACAAAAGTAGCAACAGCAGAAGAAGCCCTACAGGCCAAAAAGCTCAAATCCTACACCCAATTCGCCGCAGCGCGGCAATCCCCCTACCCAGACTTCGCCCACCCCACCATCCCAGAATGCAAGCGCGCGCACCAAATCCTCACCACCCTCCACGGCGCGCGCACGCGCCCCGAGACAACCCTCGCGCCCCCCTCGCGCGCAGGCTGCGGCGACTCGGCCTCCGTCCTCGACGCCCTCGTGCGCACCATCCTCTCGCAGAACACGAGCGACGCGAACAGCGCGCGCGCCAAGCGCGCCATGGACGCGACCTACGGCTCTTCTTCCGCCTGGGCCGCCATCGCCTCCGGCGGCGCGGCGCGGCTGGCGAAGGCCATCGAGAGCGGGGGGCTGGCGGGGGTCAAGGCGCGCGCGATCGTGGGCGTCCTGGCGCAGACGCGCGAGCGGTACGGGGCGTACAGCCTGGACCATCTGTTTGGCGTCTCCGACGAGGAGGCGATGCGCGAGCTCCTCGCGTTCAGGGGCGTGGGCCCCAAGACGGCGTCGTGCGTGCTCCTCTTCTGCCTGCGGCGCGCGAGCTTCGCCGTCGACACGCACGTGCACCGCATCACCGGGTGGCTCGGCTGGCGGCCCGCGGCGGCGACGCGCGACCAGACGCACGCGCACCTTGACGCGCGGATTCCGGACGAGGATAAGTATGGGCTGCACGTGCTTATGGTGAGGCATGGGAAGGAGTGTGTTGAATGTCGGGCTGGGGGGAAGAGTTTGGGGCGGTGCGAGTTGAGGAGGGCGTTTGGGAAGGGAAAGGGGAAGGGGAAAGGGAAGGGTGTGGAGGAGGATGGGGAGCTGGTCAAGGAGGAGGAGAAGGTCTGGCAGATTAAGGCTGAGGAAGATGATGGTGTTGATTATAATGATGTGAAGGGGTAGGTAGATGGTCAAAGAATTTGTCTGCAGCTTTTCTTGCAGTGGGCAGTATTATTGTAAACAACTAAAAGGGGGAGGCGAGGCTTCTTAACATGTATTTATAGATGGTTACTTCTTGTTCAGATACCATAGGGTCAGCTATGCCTCTTAGCAAGGCAGTGTACACATATATATAATATGTATAATCATGATGTGCAAAGGGGAGATATGGTGTTTACATCTTCAAGAATTAGTAGCTAGTCTTATACTAAGTAGTTACCAGTACAGCCTCTAAGAGCCGGTTCTCTGTTATGAGTACAATAAGTATACAAACACCACGAGTCTGTAAGATCTATTCAATACCGCTATGTTCCAATGCGAACTCCGGTACGCTAACCTACCATCACGTAAAATCAACGTCAAACTTGTTGCTTAGGTTGAAAATATGACATAGCCATGTCTCGACACTGGGCGACGTGGTATATAGGGGAGTTAGAGAGATATCAGTCGGCCAGACTCTCATCGACCGGGACGAGGTAACGGGACTAGTTGGTTGCCGTTGGAATCATAGTGCTTCCCGCCGCATTCCTCGGGTCGATGATATGATAGGAATTGATAGAGGGAAACACTGTGTACAGGCTACCCTTTTCGTAGGTCATAAAGCAATAAGAGCTCTTTCTCGTGGTAGTGAGAACGGCGACTATACTGTCCTGTTGGCGTACGCAATCAACAATCACACACTTGTCTGTTCGTCGGGATAGCCCATTCGTTCAGCTCAGTCGATATGCCATACCACTTAACTACGGATTGGGTCTCAAGCGGTAATCGTGCTGTTGTTAATATTTTCATCCTACTTTGATTTTCTTGCACCAATCTCTCCCATGTTGTACTTGGTAGTTGCAGAGCCAGACCTCCATGGCCATGCTCACAAAACCAGCGATGCAGATTCCCGCACTATCACTCACACTCGTGGCCCCTAAACTGAACTCCCTCTCGGAAAAGGGGACATTCTCCATAATCTCGGCGAACGTGTTCACATACACGCCACCTCCTAGCAGGCCCTCCCAGAAGACGATGACGAATATGATATAGACATTCGGGATGAAGTCTAGTAGCGAATGGAGGGTTAGTAGCGCGAGGTTTGCGACCTGGAGTAACGATGCAGGGTACAGGTGACGAACTCGGATAAAGGCGATAGACGAGCGAGAGATGAAGACCCCGAGTTGGTAGAGAAAACCATACATTGGATAGAAGTCCCGCAGCTCACGGAAAGGTGATGACTCTAGTGGGAAAAGCACTTAATCACCAAGAGTTAGTTGTTTTTACTCTAGACAAACTTAGTTCTGCAGGTCTTTTGGGACACTAGCCTAGTGAGATTAGGCCATATCTCCTCTGCTGACAATACGATAAACACACAGAGGATCATCACTTTCAATCTCAACTTACATGTTGGTGATACACCTTGATTAATGGTATATTCGGCGAGATAAACTAGGAATAACGGAAGCATATAAGGGAAAAAGAGCGACTTGGCACGGCGAAGATTAGCTCCAATCTTGGACAACGAGTCTTCCCCGGTGTCTGAGAGAGCAGAAGAGGCAACAGAAGGGCCAGGGGCGAGAAGACTCGAGGCAGCATTCACGGTTGCCATATCGTCGACGGGTTGGGCCTCAGCCTCATCCGCCTCCCGAAGAGGCTGGTATTCCTGGGCCTTTGCTGCCTCTCTCAGGCGCCTTCTTGGCAGTATGAGGAAGAAGCTGATCAGCATGATGACGGGCAAGTAGGCAGAAGCCAAGAGGCTATTCTTGACGCTGAATTCGAGCCAGTCGGTCAGCAGGACGTAAAGCCCAGCACCCAACAACCCGGCCGCGCCTGTGCCGCTACCCCAGGCGGCGAGGCTCACGTGGCCATAATAATGTGTCAGGCCCAGAAAGCTCAGCTCGCCGCCGCCACTGGCCAAACTGGCCAACATGACTCCGACCATCTTGCTGCCGACGGATTTATTCGCCGGTGTTAGGGCGAGTATAAGCATGCCCACAGACGAGATGACGGCAAAGGAGACGATACGGATCGAGTACGGCACGCGGTGTATGAAGTAGGGGGCGATCAGCTTGGCCAAGAAGGAGGGCAGGACATCGGCGAGGAGGACGAGGCCTTTGGGCACTTCGGAGCCAACGAGGTCTTGCGCGGCCGAGAGGATGATGACGTAGAGGACATTGTTGATCAGCCCTTTGCGCTCGAAGTAGAGAGGTTAGTGAGGGAGAAGTTGACGGGACCCCCGAATCGGCGGGAAGAAGCGCGTACCAAACAGCCAGAAGGCGACGAAAACAGAGGCCTCGGCGTTCTGGAAGACGGAGGCGATGCGAGCCCTGTAGAGCGCCCATGACGCAGATGGAGAACCGGGCATCGGTAGCAAGCCTGACGATGCTGGGGAGCGGCTTGCTATGGGCATCGTAGAATAGTAGCAGTAGTAGCAGCAAGCAACAGTAACAACACTATTTCTACTAGATACCGTGTATCTACCTCTTATAACGAGAAGTGTACGGGCGCATGATCATGTAGGGCCAATCGACTCTCTGCAGTATTGTATGTAGGTAAGTATCTACCTAGGTATGTCATAGATTCAGTTGTCAGCCCCAGGTACTATGTATGTGAGATGGTAGGGAGATCAGGCGGGTCTATAGGGCAGTTGTGTATATAGGTACTAGGTATAGGTATAGTGCATTCAGCTGGCAGCTGGGAGGCGGGGCTGAGAGCCCCCGAATGCTACACTGGGCTCCTTACTGTAGGTAGGTATAAAATTAATCCTTATAATGAATGCCTTCAGACGACACTGAACTTGAGGTCGTCCTTGTCAACAACAACTAATTTCTACCTCGGCAATTCGATGACGATATGAGCAGAAGAACACTTCCATTCTCTACTATTAACCAAGTACTTATACAAGTTGATACATGAATAATCCACTATAGCTTATTTGTAGTTCGCATATTGACCCTAGGCGATCAACACGTTCATTTATTCTATTTGTTGTAAACTGACCTCTGTCTCCTCATGATAGAACAGTCCAAAGAAGGTAAGGTTCAATCCATACTTGTATACCTCCAATATCCAGCCTACTTATTCGTTATAGGATAGTGGCCTGGACAATACCCTCTACAGTTGGATCGAGTCTGGCATAGTATCGGTAGATGGCCTGGGCATAGCTCTGCCTTCGCTCACTGTGAGGTTCTCCCCGAACTTGGGTCTCTCCTTCACGGCATCGTCCAGCTTGAAGACGTGTACGTACGTCCCCAGAGTCTGGGCGGCCGACACGCGGACTTGACGCCGTCGATGGCCTACAGTAATGATGTATTTTTCAAGTCGTCAGTCACGATAATTCCATCGTCACTAGGTCTCCCGTTATTCATAGCGTATGAGAGAGAGGGCAAAAGGCATACTTAAAACAAGACTAGATACTCGTAAGTTAGCCCGTGGACACACGAGATATCTTCGCTAGGTTTTCCTATAAGAACTCGCTCGAAGTAGTCCAGGAAATTTGGCAACCGGATCTAGACAAAATTCCAACTTCTCCGAAGTGCGTAGTATAAGCTTACTGCGATCGGGTGGTAGCAGTCGTGTACATTATTACTCAGACCATCCAAGGCCGTTCGAGGGGGGGCATTAACACGGCACAATGCGTCTGAATCGCCGTCATCGCCGTCGACCAGGGGCACTAGGCCGAGGCCAGGACCCAGGTATAGTATAATGTTTGATGGCTGGCTAATAAATAGGTTGCCGTGTCGAAGAATAGGGGAGGGAGTTATCGTTGTTACCGACATTTCGTCGTCATCCTGGGCGAGCGCCTGGTCCATACCTTTCTTGATGTTTATAGTGTTCATGTAGTTCGCGTCACTCTTCTTGAGAGTTAAACTCAGCACGGCTAGGATTGCCCAGCGAGGAGATGAGTTTGTATGAGACGCCTTAAGACTTGAAGGGTGGTATATGTTATCTATGATGAACTATGCCGCCACTTACCCTTTGCCGATTTTTGTCGCTTTAGGTTGGCATTAGAGAAGTAGAGCAATATCTAAGTATATTTATATGTGCGTGTGTAGGTAGGAATCCTGTATAATGAGAATTCCGTTCTACATTTCTTTGAAGGACAAGCGAATAGGTATTCGCATAGACTGGGGGAGGAAAATAGGCAAACAATCGGAAACAGTAGAGGCCGAGTATTACATGACGGCCGTCAACTTTTCTATATATGATATGTGAGGTGTGACTTCGCCGAGGATTCGAGACATCAGTTTTCAATACCAGCAAAGCGAGTGCTGTCAACAAAAGTTGCTATGGTTAAATGAAGACATTAGTCACACAGCTTTATTTAGACTTCCCATAAGAACAGCATCTATACCTGTCTATAAACCTCGGACTAAATCATACAAGTCATACGGGAAGTCCTATGCCACGCAGCTGCAAAAGCACAGAGGGTATAAAGTATCTAAAATCATACAGCAAATAAGAACGAAGGCTCCGGCCTGTGACACCACCCTGCGGGTGTCTCATCGCCAATACAACAAAGCCCCAACAGCCTTCCCAAAACAGCCACTTATACGAGCTTCAACCCCTGTTCATGCTAATTCCTAGCAACAACATCATCAATAATCTCTCTACACTCCCCCGGGTCCGAAAACACGTGCCAGACGTCTCGGGGCACATCCTTGAAGGCATCCTCGAAGCGCTGGGGCTCGTTCTTCGCTTCGATGCCGATGGCTGCTATGTCTTCGACCTTGCGGATGAGAATGACCTTTACCCACTGCGGATATCTCCGATACCTAAGTCATTACACGTATTAGTCAATAGAATGGATTTGTTGAAGGAGAGAGAAAAAGAAGAGGATAAAGAGAAAAAGATTTCATGCATGTCTTACATCTCGCCATAAGCCTCCGGGTCCGACTGCGTCGAGTCGCCGACGCAGATCATCTTGCGCCTCGGCAGCCAGTCGTGGATCTTCTCTATGCGGTCGACCTTGTAGTCCTCGGTGCCGAGCGTCAGCGTCGTCAGCAGCCCGCGCACGCTCATCCAGCTCGAGTCGCGCAGGATGACGGTGCCGTGCGGGTAGTGGCTCTGGCGGAACGCCCGCAGGAACGGGTACAGGTTGTACGGCGACGCCGACAGGTAGAACCACGCCGACGCCGGCGTCACGAGCCCGTGGATGTGCTCGTACAGCGCCGGCATGCCGGCGATGGGCTGCGGCGTCCCCGTGAATGTCGTCCGCAGGATCCCGATGGGGTCGCTGGTTTGCGTGACCTTTATCGTGTCGTCGATGTCTGCGCTGCGTTAGCCCATTTACTATCACCTAGCGTGTCATCTCGATGGGGAGTGTCATCGTACCGGATATGACGCCCCAGCCCTCGGGCTCGGCGTAGAAGGTCCTCATCTCGAGCAGGCCATTCGCACCCTTAGGGACACTGGCAAACGTGGGGACCAGCTCGCCGTCGTCCCCGCCCGGCAGCTTCTTGATCTCGCTGCTGATACCATTATGCCCCCCCGGCCCGAGTTTCATAGGCACCTTGCCGCCGTAGAGCGCCTTGACCTGGGTCCCAGGCTTGATGTCCTGCACGAAAGGCTTGATCCGTTCCTCGAGCGTCTTGTACGCCGGGTCGCACTCGTCCATGTTGATCTTGTCAGAAATGGCGCTGACGGCATCGATGATTGCCGAGGATGAGTGCTGCGAGAACATGGCGGCGACATACTCGGCCTCCCAGAAACCCGTCTTCTCGTTGCGATACGCCGTATTATCCAGGAGCCATACCGTGTCGTCCGCCGTTATGGGGCGCGATATGGGGTTCTTTAGGCCCAGGTAAGAGAGAGCGCTCCAAAACTTGTCCTTGGTTGATAGCGCAGCCGTGACAGTAGGTATTTTGCCCGAGAAATCGGGCAAGTCCTGCTCCGTCTCGTCGAAGCGGCACTCTTTGCGCGTGCGATGCTGCATCTCGAGCGATGCCGTGGATCTCCGCGTGAGTGCCATTTTGATTATTTGGGTGGACGTCCCTTTTATCATGAGCCTCTGTTTCGCAATGACGTCGCAAGAGGGTGGGCAGCGAGTGAGTGAGTGACCGTGCCGCGTGATCTGGCGACAAGAAAAATAGATGGGAGGCAGAATGTGTAATGAGGCCACGGGACTTTTTCAGCTAGTTTTACTCGAAATACTAGATGGGTGCTAATGTCTCAAATAGAAAAGTAGGCTGACAATTTAAACTTATATATATACAGATAGATATGGTTTGCAACAGGAGAGGTAATGCCTCGTAAAAATAGGAGGATAAGGATGATGAGGAGGCGCGTATAAGGCAGTATAGGACTTGTTGTCTTTGCTTCATAGCCTACCTCGATACTACCCAACAGCCCTATCTTATTCGACGAACGACAGGCGCCGAGTCCGGGAAAGGTAGATCACAGATGATGAGGTCAGATGGAGTGCCGTTGCTTCCTGCCCAGACAGACCCTCGCAAGCCACCTGCAAGAACCATTCGACCGTGTTACCAACGAGCCTTACCAGGCCAGACCAGGCTTTACCGCGACGGGAGAAAGTCGCCGCAACTCCCTACCCGTAGGGCGCCAGTTCCATCTATCGATGAGCCAGTGACGGGGGGCTGCTGATGGGGCAACCCGCTTCCCCATCCTGCTGCGTATCAACCCTGTCCCGTCCCAAAGTGGCGTAAGTAAGATGTCACAGAGTCACAGCCATGCTACCAAGCCCTTGGCTGCCTGTGTTGTGTGCCACCGAGATTGTACAAGGCGTTGAGCATGTGGACAATCGTAATTACCTATCCAATATATTGACTCACGATATAGGCAGACCGTTGTAGGTAGGCAACACATTTTCAAAATGAGGCCCAGTGACCGAACCGGAAAGCAGCCAATAGTTTAGACTAGTACCTGGCTCAGACTAGACTAAAGTCTAAAATTCTATGTAAATAGATAACTGAGGTACATAATAGTCCAGGTAAGCATCCAGTCGGAAGCGTACAACCGGTTGTAGCACTAAACAAGGGCATCCGACAGCTGAACTTATTATTAGCACGTCGGTCCCCTGCACATGATTACAGCATACCTTCTTACCTGAATACTTACCTATCTGTGGCAGAGATGGCGTCAGAAATAGAAATATGATACTCGCGCCGAGACATTGATCTGAAACAGAGGAACAGAATCTGATTAGCACTAACACCATACCTCGCTATTCCTTGGTGTATATCTAGCTACTGTTATATCTCACTGCCTACGCATATACACTCAAAGATCGGGTATTGCAATGTTAAGAAGAATCAAAACGTTCCTAGCTTAGGAAGATGTGTATCTAGATACATCAAATCTATATCTGCCTACCTACCCATACGTAAGTAGGTATTTAGTCAACACAAGACTGACGTGTTTAGTTTACACGTGCTTGGCAGTAATACCTACTGTCTTCCATCGCAGTAGTAGCGCTTATCAAACTCTAGCATTTCTGGTCACCAATATCACTACTACTATTAGGCTTATGTGGGCGGTAAAGCCATAGTGCTTAGTCGCTATCGCGTCATCCTTTAATAGGGGTCTTCCATAACTAGGTAAGTGTCTTTTATTTCAGGGTTAAATCCGGGGAGGCCTACCCGCCAAGCTGTACGTACATAGTAGGTGTTCAGCTGACATCGGTCTCAATACTTACTCCAGTGCGGGGAGACAACGAAGCTTCCTACCAGTACAAGTCCGCAAGGTGAAGTCTGGTATCATGTGAATGCGTCTTTGGGATCCCATGCAAAGGACGTCCGGATCCCAAGGAAAGCAATATCTAGACCACTACTTGCCACCTTTTGCTAGTGTCTTCTTTAGGAGCGCAGTCGAAGGATCATTCGAGAAAACACGAACCCGATCGACAATATGCTTGAAATCAGATGCACGGGAAGCCCCCACGAGGTAAGATTTCTTCATACCTACTCGGCGGGCATCCCGATGCACATACTGCCCAGCTTTTGCTAAAAAGGTGCACGACCAAGATGGGCGTAATACACGGCACCACCGCCAAGGACCAGATCACGGGCTCGATAGCCTTCTACAGCCGCCTATTCCAAACGACATGCTCGCTATCGTGGCCCGAAGTCGTCCAAGAAGCGGCAAAATATGTGCAGGCCCTTGAAGACATCGCGCCACGGTATCTCGAGGAGATCAAAGGCATCGCCTCGGGATCGGGCCTGCCATTCCTGGACATACTAGCGCTGAACATCCGGACCGAGATCACGTTCGGGCTCTTCTCCGACGCAGCACAGGATCTCGCCAGCGCCCCGAGCGACGGCTGCACGAGCCTGGGCTGGCTGACAGCAGCGGGGTCCTTCCTAGGGCAGAACTGGGACTGGGACCCCGCGCAGGCGCCCAACCTCGTCGTCTGCCGCGTCTCGCAGCCCGGCACGGGCATCCCGGACATCGCCATGGTGACCGAGGCCGGCATCGTCGGCAAGATCGGGCTCAACGCCGCCGGCGTGGGCTGCTGCCTGAACGCCATCAAGTGCCGCGGCGTCGACGCGGCCAAGCTGCCCATCCACTTCGCGCTGCGCGCCGTCCTGGAGTCGCCGTCGCGCGCGGCCGCCGCCGAGGCCGTGAAGAGCGCCGGCGTCGCGGGCAGCGGGCATATCCTCGTCGGGGACGCCACGGGGTCGACGGGGCTCGAGTGCACGAGCGCGTGGGTGAAGGAGGTGGTTATGGACGACGCGGGGCGCGTGTGCCATACGAACCACCTCATCCTCGACACGTCCGACGTCGACGAGCAGCCTTGGCTGGACGACTCGCCGGTGCGGCTTGCGCGCATCCGGGAGCTCACGGCGCGGACAACGGAGCCTACGCTTGATGTGATCGCGGACGCCTTTAGAGATACGGACGGGTATCCTAGTTCTATAAACAGGCATGTCAGGGACAAGTCTACCATCGAGACGCTCTTCACTATTGTTATGGATTTAACGAAGAGGTCTGCGCGGGTAACGTTTGGTAGGCCGACTGAAGTCCGTGAGCAGGTGGTGATGTCTTTTGAATAAGTAGACGCATTCATGTACAGAGCGAGCGCTTCCCATACAAGTCACTGCCTACACAAAGTAACAACGCCCAGTTGATCGTCGTGTGTCAAAATAATCGTTTTTACCTTTAAATTACACTCTGTCCCTAGGACGCTTTATAGCTGCTTATCAGTTTTGTCCGGCTCAATCCAGCCAATATCGACCCCATACTTATACACGCCCCAACTCTCCCACCACCCAAGACTAAACAGCCAGCCTTCGTAGACATGGGTGCTCATAAGCTCAGCTTCCGTCTGCCACTCAGCCCCATACGGCACGAGCTTGCGCGTGCTGACCTCGCCGTCGGCGAGCAGCGCTGCCCTTCCCGCTATGCTGCACGGATTATGCGGCACCAGCTTGTCCATGCCCCTCAGGAGCGCCCGGCTGACGACCGCGCATAGGACCATGACGCCCAGGATCACCTGCAGCGCGATTTTCGCGGCCGCCTCTTGCTTGAGGCGGAAGCGGCCGGGGAAGTCGGGCCGCGCGGTGAAATGGACAGGGTCGATCTTGGCGGCGACGGCGTCGGGGGTCGCGACCTCGGTAGCGAGGCTCGTTGTCCGCATGTTCCTGTCGATGGCCTGCGGCATGTAGGTCTTGTAGAGCCTGTCGGTCGAGTCGATGAGGTTCTGCGTGTTGTCTTCCCCGATGAGCGAGTCGATAGGTAGTGAGGAATTCATGATGGCGAGAAACTGCACGAACGCATCGAGCTCGTTTGCGTTGATAGAGGAGCCGTCCGGAGTTGGGACCGTGACGTTCCCGGTTCCGAAGGCAAGTGTCAAGAGGAGGGTGTTGAGCGGGAATTCGAATATGTTGCCAGTATAGTTCGAGAGCTTGTTCACGAGATATCGAGCTGTAGATTCATCTGGCACGGGCGGCGTGTCGTGCGAGATAACGCCGAGCGAGGGCAGTGTCAGCGTGACGTTGGTGTCGACGACTTGGATGCGCTGGGTGCACATGATGCTCGACACGTCGATGTCGAAGTCGAATGAAGTGATGTTCTTCTTGGAGACCTTGCGGACAGCCGATCCTCGTCCTAATGTCACTGCGAACGACGGGCAGCCGTAGCCACCTACCCAGTTCGCCACATATTCGGGCGCATATGATGTAGCGCCGGGGCGGTTGACGTCGGTGGTAATAGCTCTATTGCCCGTGAGCCCCCCGTCCCACTTCAAGACCTCATGTTAGTTGCCTCTCCTTGATCTAATGGATGACAGGGTTCGGGAAAATGGAAAGCTCCATGGTAACGAAACGCCCGCCAGGGTTAGAACTTAGTACGACTTACCGATAGAACACTAGCATCTCCAAAGTAGATCGGGCTGCCGTCTTTAGGAAGGGCAAAGCCCTGGAACCACGGTAGGTTGGTGATGTTCCCTATGCGACGCTCACACATCCAAGGAACGGAGTAAGTGATATTAAGGGCCACCTTGTCTTCTGGAACATATTGGTACACCGATGCTTTGCTATCCCAGCTTACCACCATGGAGTTCTGGGGCACTACGCTGCAACGCAAAGACGGCCGCGTCGCTTGCAGCTTAGCTGTGAACGGCACCTCACTGCCGGGCACTATATTTTTAGGTACGTTTGTGGCTTCCAAGGTGTTGAAGGCGAGGTCGCCGTACGTCCAGCTCGGATATGGTAAGTTATCAAAAGCAATGAGACCGGCGATAGTGCCTGCGAGGCCATCTTCATAAAAGAGGTTATTCAGTTTGAAGCTGCGGAGCGCGTTGATTAGCGATCATGATGAAATTCCCGGAACATTTGGGTTGCGTGCGAAGACAAGAACTATTTCTAGGTAATTGCTAGCAGCAATCAACCTTCACAAGAAATTTGGAGGGAAAAGTTCTAGGAATCTTACTCAAAAACGTCACTTTGCGAGAAGGTAACGGATTGCGAAGTTGTACCAGCGACGGTAATATAAAGTCCGGATACGAGAATAGGGAGCCAAGCTGCGAGAAATGTAGCGAACATGAGGAGGACCGCGCCCAAATTACCATTCTTCAAGGCTAAGAATATCCGGTGTGGCGCAAGTCTGTTGGTAAGGTTAAGGAACAAAGATCTAGAAGCCGGCGCACTGCCCTTGTTTAATGCCAACCAGGGGGCCAGGATAGTGATTGCTAATTGCATACTCGCATACATACTAGCGACGGTGAATGCCACAACTGCAGGAATGTAGGTTGCAAAGGCATGTGTGATGGCGAAGGCGTTAGAACCAAGGTCTACAAAGCCGTTATTCTGGTCAGATAGACGTTGGATCACCTCAAGGACGGCAATGAGGACGAGGGGAATCATAATAGCCGTCAACTGAAACCACAGCTTCACGGCCGAGGGAACCCACCAGTGCTCGTCCTGGGATACTATGTCGCGAGGTGTGTCCTGGCGCGCCATTGGGTTTTCCTGCTCGGTTGGCACGACAGTAAAGGTCTTTGGAGGGCCGGGCCCAACGACGCTACGGAAACTATAGGCGGAAAGTTTCTGTGCGATCTGGCGCGTCCTCGCAGCCCCCAGCCCCATCAGTAGATCCCGCAGCTCAGAGCTCTCCGCGAGGATGAGGGCAGTTGCTCCTACTGACCCGGGATCAGAAGGGACAACGTTCCACGGTCGAAAAATAAGTAAAATGATAGAAAGCCCGGCTAAGAGTATGAACGCGCCGGCCATGAGGCCCACGGAGAGACCTCTTACCCATAAGCGATCTTGGTGGTAGAGGTACGAGCCGTTAACAGTGCTGTTGAACGGTTTCATCATGTGTTTGTAGATGAGCTCAGCGGCTATGCCTTTAAAGGCTTCGCTGCCGTTATTGATCAGGTACTGGGGCTCCGAAAAGTTCCCGATGCTAACATTGCCATTCATAGCCGAAAGGATCTGGTAGAAGGACGGTACTTGCTCGGAAAGGACCCAGTCCTGCCCGCCGGTCCCGAGATACGCCTGGTCCAAGGACGATTGAACAGCCGCGCCAAGCTGGGCAGAAGAGAAACCAGGGATCTCAGACGACGAATTCGAGACCTTGGTAGTAGTCCAGGATTTGCTTTGGCCGTCTGCTCCGTCCGAATAAGTTACGTCGTAGTCGCTCATGGTATATCCAGCCTTGCAAACAGCGACGGTGAGGTTGTGTATGTAAATATACGCTGGACCGGCGCTCAAAGCCGAGTAAGGGGCGAATCGAAGGTCGACCAGCGTCATGACTATACGATGCTCCACCGTTGCGTTCGAAGGATCTGGCAATGAGTAGAACGAGTAGTCAATACTCGGGTCGCATAAATAATCGCCGAAATAGCCTTGGTAGGCCTGTGTGGCATTTTCCTGATGGTATCTAAGAAGCAGTAGGCTATTAGTGGCTATTGACAAACGTTGAAGGTCTAGAGTCAATAAAAGGCGCCGGGACAGCCCGGGCGGGGCGGGGGGGGCTGCGGGGGGGGGGGGGGGGGGTCGGGGG
>MU378093.1:211079-259432 GCA_022495175.1 Hypoxylon argillaceum
CATCTTGGCCAACTTCTTCGTATTGAATATAACCACCCCGTCTTGCAATCTGAGTAACATTATTGTTGGTTTGGTACTTACATGTTATGGTCTGGTCCTTCGCCAACAATAATGTTACTCAGATTGCAAGACGGGGTGGTTATATTCAATACGAAGAAGTTGGCCAAGATGCTCCACCAAGGCAGCTCCGTCGTCGTCGCATTAGTCAGGCCGGGAATATACTCGCAATCGATGCTCACTTCGGCTCCTGGCACAGTAGCCGTATAGTTAGTACCATTGGGCGCAGTTACGCTGCTTGACAGCGCGAAGTCCGGCACAACGAGGCCGCTAGCAGTATCAACCCCAGGTAACGGCGTAAGACCCTGCACTCGTCTGCCATAGTATAGAATGGCGGGAGCGGTCCCAATTGTGGAACTGGTGTTGGTCAGGTGAAAGTCAGTTCCGTTGAAAATGCTCTTGACAGCGACCGGGACGTTGTCTTGTTTTAAGACTGTGGGCTGGAGGACGAACAGGCCTGTAGAAAATACAGTCTAGATAAAATTACATTAGCAAGTTAAGCCTAATATTATACGGCACAATATTCTCACAGCCAGTTGGATCAACACAATCCCAGTAATGGACGCTATTACAGCCCAATGGCGCTTCTTCATTGCTCTCCATAAGGTAGTCATCATGAGGGGAGAGATGTACTCCAGAAGCACGCTCCGATCCGCCGTCGTGTGACCCTGGCGCATATCTTTCCAGGGCGTTAAAATCTTGTTCGAATAATCGACCTGAGTCCACAAGGTAAGAACAACGGTCAGAAACGCCGTTGGTCCGTACCGCCAACCATACTGCCTCGCGGCATCCTCAGCACTCAGCCCCGAGTTTTTCTCGGAGAAATGAAATAAAAGAATAGTCACTAAGAATAACGCGACAAAGAGCACGAGGAAGCTCGCGAGAACCTTAGTCTGCAGCCACATCGAATTCCACATCTTATAAACATCATTGTGACCGCGGCTCAACCCTGTCGTCTCGCTTTTGTATTCGGTACTCGATGGCAGCTCTTCTATTATGTGCCATCGTGAGTGATTGTCATTTCCACGATCCTCGGAGAAAGAGTTCGTGGCCTGGTCGCTAATATCCTGAGATGGGATCTCTCCTACTCTTTGGTAGCCAGAAAAAAGGGTGGGTGTCATTTTTAGTTGGCACGACCAACTCAGGAACGTCTTGACAACATCGAAAATGTGTTTGGTGTTGGCCCAAGACCGTCTTGTTATACTTCGTTTGATATCGCACAATATCCAGCCTTCGTATGTTTCCTAGTGCAAATCTTTTGAACGCCAAGACTTTTCCTTTTTTTTGACAGGGAAACGGAGGGCTCCTATTTATCTATACTTTCTCTCTTCTCCATCGTGTACTAATTAGGGCTGAGTGTATGTAACGGGTAGTACAGTTGCTGCTATCGGCGGTTCTAAATACAGTATAGTACTACCTACCTACCACTCATCATGCAAGTGTATGCAGTGTAGATTAACCGTTGGACAATTTCGAAGTAATCATCGAATAGAATCCCGAGTAGACCGATCATTAACAAACGGGGAACCCTGACACCGCAGGTTGATACAGGGGTTTGAGACACTGGTTGGATGAGAGGGTCGTGAGCCTATCCCAGCTGGAGATGTACTGGGAAGTCTCCGCTTGGCGTTGCCCGACCTACGATACAGAATACCACCCTATCAAGATTAGAGCCGCTAAGCTGAGAGAAGTAGGGATCGCGGTAGTTATTAATAACTCAGCTGTGCAGAGTCCTCAGTCACTAGTGTATATGCGTAGTAGATATCGCACTTACAGAGTACATTCGCTTACCTATTTAAAGTCCTAGATAGATACCTACGTACATGGAGACCTACCTACCTACCTACCTACAGTATTCTCTCATTCAGGTTTATCCGCTTCGCCCAATCGATCATACGTTCACGATCCCGGCGGTTACCAGTGATATCGATCATGTGTTTTACCTAGTCGAGGCACCTAGCAGAGTAAGACCTAGCAACAAGCCGTTAGGTCTTTTTTTATACACTGTGTCTCGTACATAGCTTCTTCCCCACATAGTTCTAATGAGGTTACTTGTAAAAGCTCACCGAGACTTACGCTGCCTTATACAATACTACACGTTGAGGCAGACCTAGCATGTAAGGTGAATTTCAGCATCGTATTGTCGGATGCGTTGGTAGCGCAAGATGCAAGACAATGCACCTGCACCTAAGACAAGGTCCCCGCTTCGGATTAGGACCCTACAGAATATTGGCACTAGGCGTCGGGAGGTTTCTGATTATAGGCAACTAGACGAAGGCAACTAGACGAAAGCAACTAGAAGCGATAGGACCTAAGGAAGCCTAGCAACAGGAAAGTTAGGTTATAAATATGCTCTACATTATTAACCTAGGTAAGAAGTCGGGAAATGACAGTAACTCTTGCTCCCATAGAATATCATTGTGAATTGAATCACCTTCTAAGCCCTTCTGACAAGGAACTTGTTCTGTTCATGTGTCACATCGGGCCAACCCCACATACACCTAGCAGTCTAATAACTACCTAGGTAGGTAGTCAAACTATACTTAGAACTCAGAGGTGCGTCGGAGGGAGCAAACTCGTGAGAGGAAACTACAACTAGGGAAGATCTCATTTTTTAAATACGCGTTGCTAGTCATATATTAGTGTCGATCAACACAAAACAACTATGAATTTCTAGAGGGTTAACTAGCATGATTCTGTCGCCGCCGCCTCTATTCAAGTGGAATGAGAGATTGAATTTAACACCCGAATCTATAGCAAACTACAAGAGGGGTTAGAAGAAGACACTTATGATATACCAGATTAATTAAGAATTCTCGTGGATTCGGAGAAATTGCCTGTTGATAATCTCCAGGATCCTCACATAGTTCATAATTCGTACTCGACTCCCGTGGGAAGTCAGCGAGAGCCCGGCCCTTGAGTCTATGTCTCTTGAGACATGTAATAATTAAATAACAATAACCCATTTATTTGGGTCTTCCAAAGTTTATGTACATATTTTGGCAACATTATAATAAGAATACTTAAGATAGCCGATATTATTCACAACATCTCTATTGGAAACATATATACCAGTCGCACATCTGAGTGCAATTCAGAGACAATTAGCACTAGTTTAACTTACACGCTTCTCAAATCCAACTATTTTAGAATGTAATAAAAGAGCAATAGCGTTCAAGTTGATTTTAAGAGCGAGTGTAATGATCGAATGTGTCAGCGGAGGAAGTCACAGAGTGAATAGAAGTCCTATAGCAGCTAGGAAGAAGGGAGTAGTAGGGTGTAGTATAGGGCTCAATAGATAGATTCATTGATTCCTGGCCTTCTAGGTCTATAGGGGAGACCGAAGGTCCCTTATATATAGCCAAATCCATAGATATAACTACCCTATAGGGTCTTGTTACTTTATCACGTGACAGAATGTAGTCATGATTGTTACTAGGTGACATAATACGACTTAGCAATATCAATGAACAAAGGAGCCACACCTGTCTATCATAACTACGGCCCAGCCTCAACTATAGAAGATTAAGTGCCTACCTTCACAATTTTCTACTTTTAGTAGTATAGCGGTATGTTACTGCAGCTGCGTCTCGTGATAGTCTTAGACATGGAACAGAACCGGGAGGGAGGTTAGCATACAAGAGCTAGAAAGATGATGGTAGTATAACAAAGCACCCGGCCTCTGCTAGAACCTCTCTAATGCCTTCGGTAAGCCACCATTATTTTGCTAGATCATAGGCTCCTAGAAATGTAACTAATGAGCCTTCGTACGTATAAAGTGTAGAATGCATTTTATTATTTCACCTCTCGGCTGAGTTTCAAATATATAAAGACATAGTACCTTATGATGATGATGAAGCGAAATTATCCTTGGAAGTGACAGGTAGTCTAGCCAACAAATAATGAACTTATATAACCATAAGATGCAAACCCTCAACTCCCTCTTATCCCGTTCATATTTACTGGAATTAACATGCTTAATTCAGGCCTAATCTTCTGGGTTTATGAGTTAGAGAAGAAAAGATCGAGGTTGAGATACCGAGTGGTGTTACACGTATATTAATGATGTAAACTCCACTAATCATTGCCCCAATACAAGGATTAAGACATACCAAGCTTGATGCCTAAATATTCGCATGGAAAGCAACGGTGGCGCTTACTACTTACTGCCATTTACTCCGCTATATCCACGGCCCTAAGCGCGGGCCGATATGTGATCGGAATTCCGCCGCCACTTACAGTAGAGACGGCGGGCGGATCGCGGGAACATCGAGCAACCCTTATATCTAGATAGAGCTACCATGTGGAGTGAGACCATGCGTGCATCGTGGCTAACGATAATGAGCTAGAAATTTACCCATTTGTCTCCATTGAGCTCAACGAATAATTACTAGTTTAGAGGAGCAAAGCTGGGGATGCACAGCATGATGAATAAGATGACGCTTTACCGTCTGTATGATATAAGCACATGGTGGGGCACCGGCACTGGACACTAAATAGAAGGTAATTAGGTAGTCAAGAGAAGCAAGAGAATAATACTCTTATCTACCAGAGCATATGAAAATAAGAATAACAATAATAAGAAAAAAGGAACTTTTACATTGATGAGACGAACAAGTTTTTTTTATTTTTTTCTCTTTACTAGATGAGGTAGGGTAGATAGGTATTTCTCTAATCGGCCACTACTATATACTATACCCGGGTCTTTAAGTAGGTAACGCGGGAAAAAACAAAGGCCGGTCGAGATTTCGGCCGAGCACGCATGAGCTGAGGATAGAGTGAGTAGGTAGCGAGCAAAAAACCCCAAGCAATTCTAATTACCAATCCCCAACCGACCCTACATGGTAGATACACTATAGACCGCATATTGCACATACCTACAACTTTGACCTGAACAGGAATACGAATGCTCCCGCTCCCCACCCGGTCGACGGACGCGCTAAGGATATGTTGTAGACTTCCGTAAACCTACTTCCTCTAACTTGTTATCCCGCGCTTAGAAATACGCCTGTCCAAGAGTAGCATAGTATCACTACACGAAACTATGACATACTGTACTGTAGTGTGACAAGTATATTGTGCCCCTCTGTCTTTGCCGAATGAGGGGGCTGCACAGGTAGGCAGATTCGCTATGAAGCCCATGGCTATAATGGCTTTGTAATCTGCAAGGGCCTGAGGCAAATGTCCGACGACTAGCTCTGCCATGACATGTACAACCTATGTGCGTACGGTGGGTGTAATATGGTGGGGGGTTGCGGTATAGCATACACCAGGTGAACGAGTATATAAAGGGATAAGATGCCATGTTGAGACAATCATTCATCAACATCGCAACATCACTCTTCAACACCTACCAGCAGAATACCTATCTACCTACCTCCTATCGTAACAAGTAACACAAAGTCCTCATCACACCTTCGTAATCATGTCGTCCTCCTTGAAGCCTATTACGGTCTACGGCAAGGCAGGCCCCAACCCGCCTAAGGTGATCATGATCCTCGAGGAGCTGGGCCTCCCCTACGAAATCAACGCCGTCCCGTTTTCGGAAGTGAAGGGGGCCGCGTACCTCGCCGTGAACCCCAACGGCCGCCTGCCCGCTATCCACGACCCCAACAGGGACCTGACGCTCTGGGAGTCGGGTGCCATCATCGAGTATCTCGTCGAGACGTACGACAAGGAGAACAAGATCAGCTTCCCCAAGGGCTCCAACGAGAGCTTCCTCACCAAGCAGTGGCTGTACTACCAGACTACCGGCCAGGGACCTTACTACGGACAGGCCGTGGTGAGTTGCTCTTCTTTCCTTCCCTTCCTTCCTTCCTGCTTTCTTTTTCGTGGGCCCCTTTCCCTTTCCCTCCTCACCTGCCGATAAGAAGAAATCCCGGTTGACTGACTGACCGTCTTGCAGTGGTTCACCAAGCTGCAATCAGAAAAGATCCCCACCGCCATCGACCGCTACGTCAAGGAGATCAACCGCGTGACGGGCGTCGTCGAGGGCCACCTCGCGGCAGAGAAGGCCAAGGGCGGCGACGGGCCCTGGCTCGTCGGGGGCAAGCTCACCTTTGCCGACATCGCGTGGTACATGTGGCAGGCCCTGATCACCGTGGTCCTTGGGCCCGATAGTGAGTACTTCCGGAGCCATGCCTGCGATTCCGTTTTCTTTTCTACTGTGGGAGGTTTACTGACTGTTATGCTCAGTCATCAATTACGCCGAATACCCGAACGTCAAGGAGTGGCTTGAGCGGTTGGCGGCGCGTCCGGCTGTCAAGCTTGGAGCGGAGCTAGCGGCGCAGGTTTAAGAGGACGGTAGGCGTTATCGCTCCGCCTGGATCGTTGTTGGCGTTGGCGCCCGACTGTAAATAGTCTTTGTTGGTATAAAAGGGCTCCTAGGGTCGTCATTTGTTTGAGTAAAGGGAGGACCTATCATTTAGGCTGTCATCATATATGTTTCGGTCGCACCCAAGACTGGAGAGGAATGATTCATATTTTTAAAAGCGTACTCGTGCTGAAGCATTGGATTCTTCTTTATGTAGCGTTAAAATGAGTACAAGCTGCCCTCCAAGCGTTCTCCTATGAAAACTCATGAAGTGGCGCAACTCCAGCTGGGCTCTCTTTTGCAAAGGAGATGAAGAAGCGATCTTTTCGACCAATCCATGTCCTGAGAGAAGATGCATATTACCTATTATACGGGGCAGTGTTGTGATTTTTTAGTCTGTTACTTGGCCTGCTTGAATAGCGTTGTCGTCGCTCGTTATCAATACTGTTCCTTACGTTGCCCTCAATCAGTGAGAGCATGTTATTTGGGGGTAAGATCTCTCGATTTATCTAAGCCTCTTGTGCCATCGTACTGGAAATAGCCGCCCAAAGAACCTTATACGATGCATATTAAGGAGATCCCGGGTGCTATTACTATTATCAGCTCATTAAACCCTTGATGACACTCTATTCTCTACACTCACCATGCCCCTAGATTTCACAGCTACGAGGGAGATTCAATAGCTTGTCTTCTCATAAGAAGACTATCGTCTTTGGACAAAGCAGCCATCACACAAGACCTTGAGCCTTGTGACTCGGAAGCGCGCCAAGGGCCCGCTGCATTTCTCGCATTGGCGGGCGGTGGTCAGGAAATGCAGGCCGGTGTAAGTGGTGATCTTGAGAACGCCGACCAACAGCTTCTGATAGGTAGGGCTTGCGCGTTCCAGCTGCAGCATGACGGTGGACTTGACAGAGTGGAAGTCGGGCAGCAGATGGACGAACTCGCTAGCGCCGCGATTCACGCGCGAGAGGTTGAGGAGCGCGCGCATGGTGCAGTGGGCCAGGATCAGCATGATGACCTCGTTGGGGAGGATGGCGAGCTGGCCTAAGCCGGCGACGGCCTCGGCGGACACCTCGACTAGAGAGAGGTCCTGGCCGAGCACGAGAGGGCGGGTGGCTATGAGGCGGTGGTGCGTGGCTTCTTGGATCTGGCGACGGCGGGCTGCCTCTCCGTTCCTGTTCGCGCCGGCACCGAACCCGTGGCGCCATAACTCCCCGCCACCCGACGATGCCTGGTGCGCCGTGTGACGACGCATAATGGGGATTTATCCTCTAACAGCTTTGGATGCTATGAATACGTATGGTGTTTTCGCGAGTCTCGAGATGAAAGACAAATTAAGACGTACTTGCAACACTGAGATGGTAGATAGGAAGCCTTCATTCCCCGCTACCTAATGTATATAAGTCCTGTGCAGGTAGGCAAGGCAGGCTGTATAAGTGCATAATACTCTGTGAGTAAGGGGTGCCTACACAGGTATACCGAGCGAATCCCTATAAGGCTCTCTGAAAGCCTTAGGTAGCTCTTCTTTTTTGATTGTTGTTGCCTTATTTGCCTATTTTATTAGATGTAAGTGGACTAGGTGCCTATGGTGGTAGGCATCCATGTCTGGGGAACGCCGTAGCGCTGTCTACGGCTGCATACCTACAAGGTACCCAATCGCACCCAGTAAGGATGATATATCCTTTCTACAACCATATACCATAATTAGGTTCCATTACGCCTACTTACAACCTTCAATATAAATTCCCGCCCGGTCCTTTCGGCTTGACTGCTGCTTTCTATTTTTATTTTCTCGGCGATTATTCAAGGCATGTTCTCTTTCACATACAGATATAGTAAAGATGGAAGAATTTATATCTGTAGGTGCTTCCAGAATAGGTTTAGTGTCTTCTCCAAATAGGTACCGCGACGAAAATGGCATCTCTTAAAACAACTGGCCGCGCCCATCCCCAATACAACCTTTCTGCATCGAGGAACAGCTGACAATCTAGGCAATGCATATGTACTGAGAATTCATACTCTTTAATCCTAGTATAGCATCAACACCAAGCACGAGTTTCGGCAGCGGATCTTGCGCGAATGACCAGACGAACCGGATGATACTCCCGCCCACACCATCGATAAGTACCGACCTAGGTAGATAGCGAAATCGCCTACGACCATGATGCCTGCGGCCTTGACCTTGACCTTGCATGAATATTTCCAAGACTCCCTTATGGAAGTGATTAAAAAAGATAGATTAAATTGTTGGCGAACACCTATTACTTCGAACTTTTCGTAACATCATTAAATTAGGTGCCTATGCTAACAAGTTGTTGTATAAGTCGCGTATAGTAAAAAAGAGCAAAAAAAAAACCATGAACAAATACCATGAACAAATCCCGTAAATCTTTGATGAAAAAGAGAGGCGAGATCAATGCAGTCCTTTTTGTCGATATTCATTATGCCTTAAAAAGGAAGTGTCGGGCGCAGAGTTATTCTCACAGTGGTCTGTTGTCTGTGTGGAATCCAAGAAAGGAGGACGGAGTTGTTAGCTTAAGGCGCACATTTTTCCATTCGAATTGTTTATTCCACCCGACCGACAACACAAGCTACCAGTTTAAAACGTCGCATTATTTTTGAGCTATGAAATGTTATTAGACTTTGCTACTAATGCCGGCGAACGGCAACGTTTAGCAGATACAACTTCATCGCCTTTTTCTCCGGTAGGCAAGGTCAAGTTTATCAACTACCTAGTACGACGATCGGAGCGGAAGCTATCAGTCAGGGGCTATCCATGCTCCGACCCTGATAGCGAGTCGGACGCTTCAACGTTGATGAACTAGGTAATTTGCAAATTGTCAAGTACAGACTTAACACAACCTAACACCTACGGATAGCTTGGCTGGAGCCTGACATAAGCACGACCCGCTATCGCACAAACCTGCTTATATTCATAACTTCTAATCTAATTTACGCATTACCGTAAAAAACAGCGACCGTTTTCCTTCCGAAATGGATTCGCGATCTTTATAATAAACTAGTACCTACCTAAAGTAGTACCTATAAAAAAGCACAAAGTTGATTTATCGGCGGATTTATTCTAGTAAACGTTTGACCACGTATAAAATTCATGCTAACGCATTTTCAGTGAGCCTTGAGAGATCAAATTCTAGGGCTTTGACAAGGTAACGCCTTATAGCAGCTATTCAACAACTTTATTGGCGTATGCATCACGCCGTTTTCTAAGGGTGCCAATCTGTCAAGGTTAGGATTGTCTCAGCGACTACATGTATACCAATATCCTCACAATAATCACCCAATATGTCACGGAATAGAACTGCAACGCTAACCACGACACTACTAACAGTAGAACGTTGTCAAGGTGGGAACCTTGTTGCAGGTCTTATATAGGACCCTGATAAATGTACATGACCTCAAATTCTCGGTTTGCAAAAAAAAATAAAAAAGAAACCCCGAAACGAAAAAAAAGCCGGTTGAGTTACGAACGAAATAGGCACAGCTAAGCCTACGGTTTTTCCCTTGGTGTAGCCTAGAAGAATCATTATTACCTTGTATCTAACGTACCTAAGTTCTAAGCGTTTGCATTGTTACATTGAGGCAGTTCAGTCGTTGGTTAATCGAAAGTAACCCACAAAGAATTGCCTATACTGGGAGGAGTAAGAGCTGCGATTGGGTGACTGAAACACGGCTAACATGTACGGACACGGCGATCTGTGGGGTCTGGTCCCGGAGTGTGTTTCTACCAGAAGCCGCACAGCGGCACCAACAACTATTACATTGAATGTTGGTTTTATCATAGTTGGTGTGGGCCGCTCTGGTGCTGCCCCGCCACCAATCCCGGTCGCATGCATAGAGGCTAGGCCAAGTCTATTGCCCGGGCCGCCCTTTTGGTGCTCTAGGGCTGTGTAACATGAGCCGCATACTTAAAGCAGCAGTCGTCGTCTATCTTCCTAAGCAGAAGTATCTAACGCAGGCATGTTACAGCAATAGTATCGACTCACAATTAGAAAACACTATTGGAGCAAACCTATGACTACAGACTGCAGACTGCAAACCATTTATTTCCTAATTTCGGTGCATTCTCGGTAGATCTCACACCTCAGACAACCAAACAGGCTTCTCTTCTTAGGCTCAACACGGTAGTCCAACATCCCAGTCCTGACATCCTCGAAGTGCAAGGCACTTCGACTCACAATGGCCACAACACCACTTGCGATTCTGCCCACGCCGCAATTTGAGACGGGCGAGATAAATCCCCAACAAGCTTACGAACGCCTACATCATCTCTAACACCAGAAACTCTCATTGGACGGATCCTTTCACCAATGAGGCCTCACATATGACTTTGAGCCACAACTCATTTATTCGTGGGTTCAATAGCATCTACAAGCAACCCCCGCGCCTACAGATTGCGGACAAGGTCGATTTTATTGGGTATTGTCTTGCTTGGCACGGCTGTGTTGATGCGCATCATCACTATGAAGAAAATCGACCTATACTACAGCGGTACATTCTTGTAGATTAGGTTAAAAAAAGGGTTATACTATCACGGGAAAACGACGCCGTTAATCCGTGATTAAATCAACGGTATATATAACCTAGGTAGCAAATTGGGAATATGCAGTGTGTTCTAGGTACAGTTTTAGTTAACTGTATTAAACGTAACGGTTTGAGGACCGTTTTAATCCGCATATTCTGTAAATTATGCATTAATGTAGCAAATCGTGGCTGATACCTACACAGGTACCTACGCCCCCACGAGCCTCAAACCGCAGCGATTGGCCCTGCCCTGAACCCTAGACTACAGGACTGCCCAGGTGGTCCGCGTCAGAGCCGTCGCATGCACACTCTTGTATGTAGGTAGATAGAACCCTCCACGTCGGCAGTCGGTTGCCTCGCGTTAACTCGATAGCAGTCCAAGCAGTTACATGCTTTCTATACAGTCTGACTCGTGACTCTGGAGCCATGATCAATCCCCTTTTCTCTAGACCACCGTGACTCCACCCGATACCCATCTAGATCTAGAACATTTACAACACTAGGGGTTGCATCGTTGTTGTTCGTCCCCCCCAAACAACCATCTCCGACATCCACCATTCCACAGTTACATAGAGTATTGCACCCCTCCTCTTCCCGTGACACTGATATCGCCCGACGAGCTATCCTGACGGAGCCGAGCGATAACAGAGGGGGGAGTCACAAAACCCGGCACGCCCTCATCTCCCCCGTCCTTCACGACGAGCTCGAGCTTGACGAATACCCACAGAACACGACCTCTCTAGACCAACGAGAGAACACCAGGGCCGAGGAGACAGCGAGAGAAAACGCCAAGAGGGAAGAGAAGAAGAGGTGGCTTGACGAGCAAGACGAGATGAAGTTCTCCCATAGTATCCAGTTCAATGCCGTTCCGGACTGGAGTAGCCATTACATCGCCTACAGTAATCTTAAGAAGCTGTCAGTTTTGCCCCAATCCGACACCGCATCTTCCTCCTCTCATATACTGACCTACTGTTGCCTTGTCAAGCATCTACCAGCTCGAGAAGACCACCCACCAGCCTGGTGCTGCCGATGTCGAGACGAGACCGCTCCTGCGCGATGAAGATCCTGACGCCGTCTTTTCGAGGTCTCTCGATGTCGAGCTAGAGAAGATCTCTTCGTTTTTTGGCGTCAAGGAGAAGGAGCTCGCCGATGAGGTCAGCGAACTACTGCGCGATCTCGATCTGTTCGAAGAGGCTGGCCGTAGCGGAGCCTATGACAGTCAGCGACCTACCTTGGTACAGCCTAGCGTTGATCAGGTCAAGCGTGCGAGTGGCTCAAGGAATGGCCGTAGCGCCTATAGCATGCACTCGACCGACGATGGCGTCGAGGACAGCGACGACGATGACCAGGACGAGACCTCGGCATTGAACAGGACCCGTAGGCCCAGCGCCGGTAGCGCCCCTGGACGACGCCGCACACTCGCCAGCGTTCGTGGTGCTGCCACCGACATGACGGCCTCCACCGAACTCACCAAGTCGATGCGCAGGCATAGTGTAGCCTTTGATGACTACGCCGAGACCACCGAGTTCTTCTCAGATGGCATCATGTTGAAGAAGCGCATTGTTAGCCTCTACGTCCAACTGTGCGAGCTCAAGTCCTTTGTGCAACTCAACAGGACTGGCTTCAATAAGAGCCTGAAGAAATTCGACAAGATCATCGACAGACAGCTCCGTCCCAAGTACATGGAATCTACCGTCGACTCCGCCTACCCCTTTTTGCGCGAGACTATGAGGCAGCTAGAGGAAAACATTGAAAACATGGAGAAGGCATATGCCAACGTTGTAACCCAGGGGGACGAAGCCCTCGCCAAGAAGGCCCTGAGATCCCACCTGAGAGAGCACGTTGTATGGGAGAGGAATACGGTCTGGAGAGATCTGATCGGTATGGAGCGACGCGCAGAGGCCGCTAGCCTAGGGAAGGGTCTACTCGGCGCCTCGAACGAGGGCATGAAAGTTAGACTACAAGGCGACGATACCCCCACCGTGTCGGGGAGAGAGATCACTACCCCTTTTGGTCGTTTCACTTGTCCCACTTGGCTATTCGGGTCGACCATGTTGACTATATTGGCCATCATAGCTGTTTTTATACTATTCTTGACCGTCCCTATCCTAGAGAAGCAAGAGCAGCAAGCGTGTTTGGCTATGCTCGTTTTTGTTAGTTTGCTATGGGCCACCGAGGTATGTTCTCCCTTCCTACCCGATGCATGGTACAATAGACCTAACCACCGAAATCCAGGCCATCCCCCTTTTTGTAACGTCGCTACTAATCCCGTTCCTCTGCGTCATCCTCAAGGTGGTGCGCTCGGAAGATGCGCCCCATCGAAGACTGGGCTCGAAAGAAGCGACGAATTATATATTTTCAGCTATGTGGACGCCTGTCATCATGCTTCTTTTGGGAGGATTCACGGTTGCTGCGGCCTTGTCGAAATGCAAAATTGATAAGCGTATTGCCACCTTCATCTTGAGTAAGGCGGGCACTCGACCGCGAACCGTCCTCATCGCCAACATGTTTGTCGCTGCATTCGCTAGCATGCTCGTGAGCAACGTAGCAGCGCCTGTTCTTTGCTTTAGCATCATTGAGGTGAGTGGGTGGTCGACCTTGGCATGACAACTTGTACTGACGTTTCGTGATAGCCGATGCTGCGTAATCTGCCGTACGACTCAAATATGTCCAAGGCTGTCATCATGGGGATAGCGCTTGCCTCCAATATTGGTGGCATGCTGTCACCCATTGCCTCGCCGCAGAACGTGGTGGCCCTAGGCATCATGGAACCCCCGCCGACATGGGGCCAATGGCTGTTCATCGCCATCCCGGTCGGCATCGTATCTCTCTTCCTCATCTGGATCTTGCTGTTGCTCACATTTCATCCTGGTAAAGGCACGACGATCGTGCCTATCCGTTCTGTGAGGGAAGAGTTTACGGGCTTACAGTGGTTTGTCTCGTTCGTGTGTGTGGCTACGATCGGCCTCTGGTGCGCCAGCCACGCGCTCGAATCGACGTTTGGCCACATGGGCGTCATTGCCATCTTGCCTATCGTTATCTTCTTTGGGGTCGGAATCCTCACCAAGGAAGACTTCAACAACTTCCCCTGGACTATCATCATTCTAGCGGCTGGCGGGCTCTCTCTAGGCAAGGCTGTCGAGTCATCGGGACTGCTCCATACCGTAGCCGCCAAAATCTCAGCCGAGGTGCATGAGCTCGATCTCTATGTGGTTCTCCTCATCTTCTCAGCTCTAGCACTTGTAATCGCCACGTTTATCAGCCACACGGTAGCCGCGTTGATCCTCTTACCCCTCGTGCAAAACATTGGACAGGACATGCTGCAGCCACATCCGAATTTGTTGGTCATGGCGACAACACTTATGTGCAGCGCAGCCATGGGTCTTCCGACGAGCGGATTTCCCAATATGAGTGAGTGGTTTTTATATATATATACCATATTCTTACCATACGGGCGAAGACTAATCATGAGCAGCGGCCATCATGAAGGAAGATGCGACGGGCCAGCGGTACCTCACGGTAAACCATTTTATCAGCCGCGGTATTCCAAGCAGCATACTCTCTTTCCTAGTCGTCGTCACGATCGGGTATGGCGCGATGCAGGTGGTCGGGATGTAGACAAGCGAGGGCCATGTATTTGACACCGGTACTATTTGATCGTCGGCTCATTGGGATGCTTGGGATACAACAGGATACACCTACTTGGACACGGCTTTGTTGTTATACCCCTTATAGGATTCACTTGGACGAGTACACGATATGTAGAGATTTAGGTTTTCATGTTAGACGTGAGACATGCATTAGCGAAGCGCTTCCTAGTATAATGCATAAGTAAGTAGTAGCTGTTAGAAATTAGTATCGCAACAGCAGATAGACTATCTACCTATACTGTGACTTCGGTCAGCGTGAGATGCGGTTTTTAATATGTAGAATTCATTGTTACCGTAGGACCATAAAGAAGAGAGGAATGCCGTCATTAGGCCATTAGCGACGCTACGCTGCCCATAGCCGTGGACCAGGTACCCACCCAAGTACAGCGAGGCACCTATGTCGGTGCAGCTTAGGTGGAGCAGTCTAGCTCCGAGGCCTGCCAGATGACATCGATCCCCTACGCCTACGCACAGCAGCGGCACCTGCTCACCTACCTGCTGTGTAGGCACGACACGATTACACCTACCTACCTCAGTACTTACATTCCTTATTCCTCATTCCGCCTACCTGCCTCCCTTTCGTATGTCTATACATTACAATAATAGACGGGTACTACACATAATTGCCCTTTGCCAAACCAAGCTTCCCTCCAGGTCGCCGATGACTTCCCTGCCGGCTTAACACAGGTGCTTCGCAGGGGTGCTGATAGCCATGCTGTCCGCCTTCACGGCTCGCCCCATCATCGAGCTGAAGCAGCGAGACAAGTCCAAGATCGAGACGATCCTAGCTTATGGTAAGTAAGGCCTTGTCGGTTCCGTCTTGATGTGTATGTGTGTCTAGCCAGTAGACGAACTGACCATGTTATTTGCACCACCAAGGCGATCGAGTGCTCGTCGGCCTCAACACGGGCGCTCTCCGCGTCTATCGACTGAACGAGCTGCCTACCTCTCCGAAGGAGCCCTCGAACGACAGCACGTCGTCTCTACTAGACAGCCAGCAGCAGCAACAGCAACAGCAACAGCAACAGCCACCTACTCCTTCTCCTCCTCATTCGCATGCCCATGCTCGAACCGAATCGCAGTCGACCCCCTCCAAGAAACCTACCGATCTTCTGCGCGAAGTCGAAAAGTTCTCGACCCGCGCCATCGACCAGCTCGCCATCATTAAGGAGGCCAACACCCTCGTCTCCCTGTCCAACTACTACATCTCTCTCCACGACCTCCAGACCTACCAGCTGATCGAGACCATCCCGCGTACCAAGAATGCCACCTGCTTCGCCGTCACGAGTAACATCGTCAAGGATCCCGCCACTGGAATCCCCGAGATCATCAGCCGCCTCGCCGTCGCCGTAAAAAGACGCCTGTTGCTATGGAGCTGGCACGAGAGCGAGCTCCATGAGGCCGTCACGGAAGTGGTGTTGTCTGAAGCGATCCGAACTGTCACTTGGGCCAGCGCTACGAAGGTCGTTTGCGGCATGAACGCCGGCTACATGCTCGTCGATGTCACCACTTCCGAGACACAGGAGATAGCCGGAGTCGGCGGCGCCGCCGCCGCCGGTGGACAAAGTAGCCGCTTTGGTGCCGCTAGTATGGGCTACATGGGATTGGGTGGCTATGTACCGAGGCCGCTCGCTACTCGACTGACAGAAGGCGAGATGCTTCTCGCTAAAGACATCAACTCGCTCTTCATCGACGCAGATGGAAAGCCGCTGGAGACGCGCCAGGTCCCTTGGCAAAGTGCACCTGAGAGCATCGGGTACAGCTACCCCTATATCCTCGCCCTTCAGCCTCCGGCCAAGGGCTCACTAGAGGTTCGCAATCCTGCCACTCTCAATTTATTACAAACAATCGAACTCGCCGGGGCCGCGCAGTTGCACTTCCCACCTCCCACCGTCAGCCTTGCCCATGCGGGGAAGGGTTTCCATATAAGCAGCGATCGAGTAGTTTGGAAGATGGATGCGACGGATTATGATACCCAGGTCCAGGAACTCATCGAAAAGGCCCAGTACGATGAGGCTATCAGTGTTCTGAACATGCTCGAGGACGCCCTGCTAAAAGATAAAGTCGGAACGACGCGTGAAGTGAAAATGCTCAAGGCGGAAGCCCTATTCAAGCAAAGAAAATTCCGACAGAGTTTGGACTTGTTCAACGAAGACGATGTGCATGCCCCCCCAGAGAGAGTCCTGAGGTTATACCCGAAGGTCATTGCTGGGGAGCTGTCTGTGGAGATCCAGCAGGACGAGTCAGCAGACGACGATGATAATGAAAATGACGATGGCGATAACGATGATGAGGCCGGTACCAATGGCGATAAGGGAGCTAAGGTCGATAATGTCACAGATGCTATCTCTTCGCCAAAGGTAACTGGGACGGGGGGCTTCGCAAAATATTGGATGGGAGGCGGTCATCGTAAAATCGATTCTGACGCCGCCTCTATTACCTCGTCCAAACTTGGTGGTGGAGATAACGATGACTCTGCTAGTATTACGCCCAAGGCTAAGAAGTCAGGAGAAGCCGGGCCCTTGGAGGGGAAAGAGCTGACCAAGGCGGTTCGCGAGCTCAATAGCTTCCTGGCCGGCACGAGAGCCCGTCTCCAGCGCGTAATTGATCCAGAGACAGGCAAACTCCGACCCCGGAAAGTCACGCCGGGGATGGCTTCCTCTTCGAGTACAGACGAAAACCTAGACGCTTTATTAACCAATACTCGCTCCGAGACGGACGAGCAGCTAGAACAAGAACTCCGGCGCACCTTCACTCTTGTTGATACGACCCTCTTCCGCGGTTACATGTTCTCCCAGCCGTCTCTGGCTCCGTCCCTATTCCGTATTCCGAACTTCTGTGACCCGGCCGTTGTCAATGAGAAACTCCTCGAGCACAATCGTTTTAACGAGCTAGTGGATTTCTTCTACGGAAAAAAACTCCATCGTGATGCCTTGACATTGCTCCGGAAGTTTGGCGATGCAGCTGCCGACGGAGAGACTACCAAGCTCCAGGTCAATGGCCACGGCGAGGCTGAAGTCGAGATCCCCGAGCAACTTCGTGGGCCTCGCCGGACGGTTGGCTATCTCCAAAGTTTGCCACCGGAAATGACGGATCTCATCTTGGAGTTCGCCGATTGGGTTCTTAGGCGGGATTCCGATCTAGGCATGGAAGTGTTCCTCGCCGATAGCGAGAATGCTGAGACTCTTCCGCGAGAGAAGGTCGTCAGCTACTTGAGTGGGATTAACTCCAACCTCGAGATCCGATACCTCGAACATATCATAGACGAACTAGGAGATGGCACACCGGAGTTTCATAACCGATTAGTTGAGCTGTTGATCAACGCTCTACAAGCCGCCAATGACCGGAACGTCAAATGGGAGGAGAGATTGCATAAGTTGGTCGACTTTCTGAGGGAGAGTAGCCAGTACGGTCTAAGCCGGGCTTTTGGCATGATTCCTCGAGACGGTATGTTGAGAACAATCAGCACATAGCTTTCGCCCAAATTACTAACAAGGCAAACAGATCCACCATTTTACGAGGCCCAGGCCGTAGTACTCAGTAACATGGGCAATCATAAGCAAGCACTCGAGATATACGTCTTTAAGATGCACGATTACGTAAAAGCAGAAGAGTACGTGTGGGCATCCGATCTCCATGCCGACAAAGAGAGGCAACGAGTGAATGCTAACGGCAGTCTAGATATTGTAATCATATTCATGCTATGCCTAGCGAGCAGCACGGCTCTGTAGATATTTCTACTGCCGATCAGGACGATGCCGACGCTACGGCCTCTATCTACCATACCCTACTGTCTCTCTATCTAACCCCGCCGCCGCCACACCAGCCGAACCTACAGCCGGCGTTATCCCTCCTCTCTAGGCACGGCTCTCGCTTACCCGCCACCTCAACGCTATCACTCATTCCCGACACGCTTCCGGTAGCGGACCTAGCATCGTACTTTCGAGGGCGAATACGGGCGGCGAACAGCGTGGTGTCGGAAACACGCATCGTCGAGGCACTGCGGAGGACGCAGCTCGTCAACACGCAGGCGGTCCTACTCCTCGGCAACGGCCTGGGCGGCAGCGGCCAGGAAGGACGCAGTAGGAGAGTAGTGATCAGCGAGGAGAGGGTGTGCGGCGTCTGCCACAAAAGACTCGGGAATAGCGTCGTGGCGGTCCTACCGGATAATAGCGTCGTGCATTACGGGTGTCTAGGCAAAGGACGCAGCGCCAGCCGTCCTCGCGGCGAACGCATCGCGGGCGCCTGGGGGCGACACGGTTGATAGATAGCGCGAGCGGCATAGTAGGCGTTTTTGGCGTGCGTGCATGGTACCCAGACAGGCAGCATTGCATTTTGAACGGAGCTAGCTGGTGGCATTTTGCGAGCTCGGTGTTGGGAATACCCCGTTCCGTTAGTTGGTTGGTTGACACTGATTGTATCGTATCTTGTTGTCTTTGCAGATTGCACCATACATACGTGCATGTGTGTTTGAGATGCAACGCTGGTGTCCTCCGTTGTTTTTGGTGATTGATCTGCACTGTAACCTGATGTGCTTTGTGTTGGATATCGTACTGTCGAGCGATACTGTTCTAGCCACTCGGCCTCGTGTATCCCGCTGTTCGGTACATCGTCTTCGTTCCGTATACTTTTCTCCTTCCATCTCCCCCTTGCCGCTCTTTGGGCCATGAAAGGGCATGTACGTACGTAGGTGAGCTGGTAATGAAACTCAATCAACCAACCAACCCTCTCTCTTCACACCTCATCATCCTCCCCTTCAACAACCTCCTCGCCGTAATGTTCCTCTTCAGCGACCTCGTCCACACCCGCCGCCGCAGATCCCTGTACCGCCGCTTCCCCAGTCGTTGTTATCCCATTCCCGCCCGCAGCAGCAGCAGCAGCAGCAGCAGCAGCGTCCCGCAAGTCCTCCTCCATGCGCGCCGTCAGCTCGGCGTTGATGCGGTCCTGCAGCGCGACGGTCGCGGCGCGCAGGGCGCGGAGGTAGGTCGTCTTGGCGGCTAGGGCGTCGGTGGCGGCGGCGGGGGTGGGGGGAGTAGGTTGAGGAGGGACGGGGAGCGAGAGGGGGGTTGAGGAGAGGAGGGTGGGTGTGGGATTGCGCGGGGCGGCGTAGGTTGCGGTTAGGTGGACGGTTTTTGTTAGGAGTGGTGAGAGAGTGGTTGTGGTTGTGGTTGTGGTTGTGGTGGGAGCTGGGGGGTCTGAGGGTAGAGAGGACATTTTTCGTGGATGGGATTTGTGGAAGCGTTGGTTGTGTTGTGTTGTATTGTGTTGCTAGCTATAGCCGCTTTCGAGCTTTATCAATTGTAGATTATAAAATGAAGGCCGATGAGGGATGATTTCATGGTGGGGTAGATTTCTAGATTTCTTCGATATGAGGGGCAGCTGCTCGATAAGCTACCATGTAGTCTAGGGTAGGTCACCCGTGTTTGTCGACCTCGCAAGGGGAGACAGCCTACCTGGGAGATGATCGGTCATATCGCCTTTCAAACGGATCTTTGGAGACTTCAGCTATCCACAAGGCTTTGGGGTCCAAACCTGCCTGCTAGTGACTGTCTCTACGTTATTATTCTGTCCCGTCTATCTACAGAAGCATAGGTACACCTGTTGACTTATAATGTAGTCAGTACTTTCTATTCCCTAGATCCGACACGGCTTTCGTTCACATCTTCAAGGAACTTGTCAATATTGTAAACGTCGCATGGGCACGCTATGAACCTTACGATCTCAGGTGAGAGGGGGTCTTAATCTTGAATCTATTGCCTTCGACTTTCCACCTTAGTGCTATAAGGTTAGGAGAATTTCAACTATAGCAGCAATTGCCGTATTATAACATCCACTCAAAAAACGGGTGATATTCCATTCGCCTAGTACGACTTCATTCTCACTATAAAGGGCATATTTCCCTCGTGCAAACCGCTCGAACCGCGCTCTCTTACCGAGCCTATAAGTCGGCTACGAAAACTAAGTAAACATATCGAGTAACATCATCCCGGGTGAGGTTCAAAGCAGGTCGCCACGTATCTGGTCTCACGTCCGGTTGACATGATTGATATGATAAGAGTCACTTGGCAGCCTTGGCAACGCGACATCACCGTCCATTGCCGTTTGGCTCGGCCTGCCAAGGGAACCACCCAAGAACCGGATTGGGGAGCTTGAAGTCGCAACGAGCAGACACTACTATGCCCACCCAGGCAGGCCATGGAAATGCCGAGACGGACTTCAAAAGATTCCTAAACAAGAAGGCGTTGAGCCTGCGTGCCCCCAATCTCAGCGACACGAGAGATTGCCTTGGAGCAACGGGTATACGAGATGTATAAAAGGAACCATGGCGGCATATCTTATCATGGAAGGGAGAATGTCAGCTATTGTGCGTTCTTGTTGGAGTACCATACCCTCGGCCTAGCTTGATCAAGTGGATTCTTCGTCTTAGTCCCCCCGAAAGGAGCTGTAAAGGAAAAAACATCACCATGGTTGGGTTTTCACGCCTCGCAGTCCTCGGGGCTGTTCTCCCTCTGGCTCTCGCTGCCGTTAGCTCTGAGCCCAGGCCTGCTACCGAGCTACGACTCGTCAAGGTATCTGAGGAAGACCCAGGAACATGGATGACCGAGGAGGAAAAGTTCGAGAAGCTCACCTCGAAGCGTATCGGTTTCATGGATATCACCGACACCATGGTATGTCCACCATCAACACGCAAAGACGAGATAAATGTGTCTACAGGGAATGTGAGCCTAACCGTCTGAAATAGGAACTCGAGGCAATGGGCGCAGCCCGAAGGGCCGGACTCCAGTCGAGGGCGACGTTCCCCTCGGCCCCAAGCCACCAGACACAAGCCAACGCGCTCATCAAGAACGTCAAGCAGGCCAACCTGCAGACCTGGACTAACACGCTGGCCAACTTCTACAACCGCTACTACAAGGGGTCATACGCGGCGACGAGTGCCTCATGGATGTACACTACCGTTACCAGCGTGGCATCGGCCAACACGGCCATCACGGTGAAGCAGTTCGCCCACTCCTATAGCCAGCCCAGCGTCATCGCCACCATCCCCGGCGCCTCGTCCGAGGTCGTCATCGTCTCGGCCCACTACGATTCCATTGGCAGCACGACTTCCGGCCGTGCCCCTGGCGCCGATGATAACGCCTCCGTGAGTCCCTATATCTCCCAATACCGGAGCGGATACTGTTGTTCTGCTGGGAGTGCGTATTGACGGGTGTACTGTCTAGGGCGTGGTCGTCGTCCTCGAAGCACTCCGGGTCCTCGCCGAGGCTAAGTACGCCCCGGCGAATACCCTCGAGTTCCACTTCTACTCGGGCGAGGAGGGCGGTCTCCTCGGCTCGCGCGACGTCTTCAACTCGTACTCGCGCAGCGGCGTGCAGGTCCTCGCGGCCATGAACCAGGACATGACGGGCTTCTCGCCCAACAACGTCATCGCCGTCTTCACCGACTACTCGGACACGAACCTCAACACCTTCATCAAGAAGCTCGTGCCCGTGTACACCTCGCTGCCTGTGTCCACCGACAGGTGTGGCTATGCATGCAGTGACCAGTAAGTACTCGCTGCCTAAGTAGAAGTCTACTATTTGCGCCGTCTCCGTTCTTGATGAGGGTTGCTATATCTGTGTTGGTGGGTGTTGACGACTCTTGATTGCTGTAGTGCCTCGGCTTATTCGGCTGGCTACCCTGCCGCGTATGTATGTGACGAGAATATCGCCGATTCGTCGCCTTACATCCACTCCGCGTCGGACACCGTCGCCACTGTGAGCTTCCCACACGTCCTAGAACACGCCAAGGTAAGCGTGAACCTATCTATTATCTCCCTATTTACCTTCACCTTTATTCAACTTGAAAATATGCTAATGCCTACTTATGCAGTTGACTGTTGGCTTTCTTGTGGAGGCGTCGTACTTCTAGGGGGTTTGAGATTTGTCCATTGAGATGGCAGGTTGTTCTTTGCATAGCAATTACGTACCTACATGATGCCCGTTGGTTGCCATCTACTTGTCTCTATCCATCTATGACTACATCATTAGAGAATAATAAAGAATATTCCGCCTACTCCGTGTTCATAGTATGGAACTGGTGCGCAAAAGACTACTGCGTAATGATCGCTTCATCATAAATCAAGTACAATAGCATCTTGGTCTTATTCGTTGTCAAATAGTAGCTAAGATAGAACGCCCTAGAAAAGAACGGGTACGAATTCCAAACTCCTTTCAGGACCTACATAAAGAGGTATTAATATAACATAGGGCACTATGCATTATTAGAACTCTTTCGCATGAGCTACAAGTCTATCTTTCAGGTCTGAGTGAGGGTCGAGTACATGACAAAGCAGAATCACAATGCCTTAGTAGACCCTATGCTCTTACTCTCCGATGGCGACACTTATTTAAAACAATTGCAGCCACCACCTCTTAATACCACAATCCTCTCCTCTCCTAAATCTAACGGCCCATTCAACCATCCAATACCTATCCTTATGAAACCATAGGTATAGGTCTTGGTCAACACAAAATACGGTCTTCGAGTCTCCGGTACACGGTAAGTGAATGAGTGAGTGCTCCAGGTAGGTGAGTAGGTACTTTCTTCCCCTTAAATTACCGTACAGACCACCACTTTCTCAATATCCCCATCTCCACCACATAATGGGTTGTACAATGAGCAAAGAGGCTAGGAGCACCGCCACCATCACTACTACCACAGAGGGACCCCGGAGAGCTCGGAAGATTAGGCATCTTCTCCAGGTCCCGCAGAAGGCTCTAAGAGCGCCGTGGGCTCAGAGGGCAACACCCTCGCCCGAAGACCCCCTTATGACCGAGCGGGAGCTATACGATATTATAAACCGCCCGCTCCGTCAGCGCCCAGGGCTTATGGGGCCTAGGCGTCATGACGTCGATGAATAGTCATTCAGATAGGGAGAAATAGAATTAAGATTTGAATAGAACGATAAGTAGACACGTAAAACACGGCATGGTTTGTTTGAGATAATACGCTAGAGGAATAAATGAAAATAAGAGCAATAATGAGCAAGCATTAAAATAGTAAAATTCAACTTAACTCGAAGACAGCCATAGTCCTATATACAAAGCCTGCAAGGGTTTAAGGTTCCTACCATGATAACGTTCTACTTTTGGTAGGTATTGTGGTTTAGCGTTGCAGTTCCGTTCTATGCAAACACTAAGATATCTACGTAGTTTTTGGTGCGAACATGCATTATAAAGGTCTTGCGCCTGAAATCTCCCCGGTGGTCTAGGCGCTATCTAGACATTAGGTAGATTAACTACTTGACGCTATCTAAGGTTCTAGGCTTTACCATTTCTGAGCTGCAATCTAAAGGTCGGCTAAAGCGATATTACACGCAACAACAGGCTTGTCGAAAAGGCACATCCATGTTTACTACTACGCTTCTTTCCCCCATATAGCACACCAGCGATTAGCTATCAGGCCTTTTGTTTCAACATGGTTGCTTCGATACACGATCCCTATAATTCCTATAATGTCTAGGCCGTCCGACTAGTGGAGACCAAGTATTCTGTAGTTGTGGCTATATGCCGCTCTTCTTTTCCTATTCTATTTCTAGTTCTTCATTCTTGGCTAGAAGATCATGTGGAAACATGACCTCTCTGGATAGTTTTTGGCCTGCGTCGGTCTCATTGTTTCCGGGTAGAGGCTTGTTAGCAGTCTTGCTCATGACGAATCCATTTCGGCGGTCGCTAGGACGACAACATATGGCGAGCTATCGCCGACAATAATGATCTAGCCCAAGCCTAGACTCAAGCATACAGTCTATTTGATTAGTGTTGAGATCGGTGTCCCCGTAAGCCTTGCTGCGGAATCTCTGGGCGAATACCAAGGCGTCTTCATGCTTGCGATGCTCCACGATCCTAGGGTCGAATATATGATAACCTTCAACCACGACGCTTGTGTGATTAAGTACTCTTTGGTAACACTTCTCCATGGCGCGCGGACCATCCGGCTCTCTATCCTGGTTCCACACGACACGGAACCACCTTGCCCCGCGGGTATCGAGGCTGGTGTGATGCTGAACAACGTCATAGAGTAGACCCATACGCACTCCGAGTGGATGTAGCCCTCTCTTATGATCAACTAGAGTTGCTCCGATAGAGCACGGCTGCTTTCGAACTGAAGGAGAGGTTCCCCGGTCTTCCATCCATAAGAAGCCGAGAGAAGGAGGCGGAGGCTGGGAGATGAACATCTTCCGCCAGCTCGCTTCTTTTCTAGTAAGCTTACGACAAGCAGCTTCGACTTGATGAATCTTCTTTGGCTTCATGTCTGCTACCTGTGGGTCTTTGAGGTGTAGCGGCGTGGGCTCCCATCCGTCGTCCCACAATGTCCCAGCGCAGGGCATCGTATAGAAGGAGTTAGCACAGCGTATGAACCTACGCAGCTTGTCCGTGTCAAAGAAGCAGGTACCAAAGCGTTTCTTCAGAAGAGGGTTGACAATGGGTTGGTATGCTGCACCCGATTGTTGGGGCGTGGGGACAGGCTGAAAATAAAGTGCCTGTTGAAGTGGAATCGACATGTTTATCATGGCGTTCCATGTCTTGTTGACTCGTAAAGCTGATACCAATAGGGTATCTAGATCGAGATGAAGCAGAATTAACTCAAGAAGCTCTGGAATGAAAAGCACACGATCCATCTTGTCTGATTCGAGGATGAGCTGTCCTACGATGACATTGAGAATACGTTAAGTTGTCTGAGGTTTGCGGCTTGTGACGAACAGGCACACGCGTCAAGGCCCAAGGGTGGTGTTTTGTATGCATTTATACTACTTAATTGCGCACCTGTGGACTGTACGTATAGGGGTCTAAGGTGTACAACGCGAGACTCCTCATTTTGTGGCTTGAGAGACTCGTCACTCGTGATTCAAAGAATACTGCAGTCGGGTCGATATACACCAACCATTTTTAGCGACCCATATCTTATTGGGTACGCTTGCTCGGCGGCCATAGGGAGGAGGAGGACGACTAGAGTAAGGTCGCCACATCACGATCTAGTTGGGGAGGAAACACAGTACTATTAGTTATGTATCGACTATACGTTGCATGCCGGGAGATTGTCAACATGAAAAGGCTGAAACATGTACGTCCGCTCACCCCTATAAGTATTAGCGCGTACTTACCTAGATATTAGAATACCTGTACTACCTGCTGCGCACTCATCACTTCTTCACTCATGCAACAACATTTTGCTTCATGAATAAATCCTGACCGCCACCCCACACGCCAAAGATTACACTGGACCATCAAATTGCGTACACGACATATTTTGCCTTGCACCACTTCTGTTCCGAATCATTTCTTGGCCTTCACCCAAATGGCAGAAGATTTGAGAGTTAAGCTTGGCAAGTCTCAAATCGAGTCCCAGAACCAAGGTGACCCCCTTGCGCGCTGGCCGCCAGAGGTCTGGATTGCTGCAATCGAATCCTATCACGCAGGCACTAGGCCGCCTCCCCCGCGGCTGTCGGTCGTAATTAGTAGCGACAGCGGCCCTGTCGACAGCCCCGAGAAGCTGCAGAAGCTGGCGGACCTATCCTCTGTCCCGGAGGTAATCGAAACGAACGAGGCACACGAACGCCCTGAGTCCATCGGTGACCCTGTTCGGGTCTCTCAAATAGCATACACAGAATTTAAGAGACTTAAGGATCGCGCTGAGTTAAAACAGATCCTGGTATGGTTGCCGCACTGGCGCACGAAGAAATCTGAGATACGGAACGCGTATTTTGTTACATCAGTAAAAGAAAAGAATACTATGCCAGGCGATGCGTAGAGCGGTACCTATCTAGGGGAGATGGCTCCCTTAATGAATAGCTCTTTGACAACGAGAAGGAGGCGTTTTGCAACGGGGAGGTCTAAAGCAATCGAAGCAAAGGGTTAAATCATCAGATTGAATATAATAATAATTAAATATCAGTTTAAACCGAAAACAAAGCTAGGTTAGGCAGTTTATGTGTTTACCTAGGTATGCTATTCAATCACGTAAGTTAAGCGGGTCCTGCTCAGGCTAATAGCGGCATCGCTCACCTAGGTAGGTACCTAGGTACCTTATGTATGCTGCTTCATCGGGCAACGCTTCACGATAACTTCGTTCCTTACCCAACCCACTTCATACTTGTATTTCATCTTCGTCCCCCATTCATATCTGCGCGCCGCATTTTATTGTTACATTTCGGTCTCTTGACGAGGCCCAAGCATGTTGCAACGGCACTAACAGAACGAGGAATCCCTTTTGGTTCGCAACCTCGGCTCACCATGTAATTATACCCTAGAGCGAGGGAGAGAGAGCTGGACTTTTGACATTTCATATTGCGACATTGCGCTTAACACGATGCAACCAACACGGCCCGCACCGAGAGCCCCCGGCAGCTTCTCACCCCTTGTCCCGGGCTCCGTTGGCGGCGCCTCGTCCTCTAACACTAACAACAATAACTTCAATGCCTCGAACGCTGCCGCCGCTGCCAACGCCGCCGCCACCGCCACCGCCGCACCGTCGCGACCTATGATCCGGAGGATAGACACCTCGACCGACGACGCCATCTCTATTTCCAAGATACGGACCCCCCAGACCCCCGTTAATCTCGTGAGCCCGACATTTCCCAGCAACTCGCCAGGCCGCGGGAGTCCCCAAAACTTCTCTCGCCCCAGCCGAACCGCCAACGATGCCCCGAGCACTCGCAACGCGTCTCCCCTGACTCTCCCGCCCGCCCGTGCTGGCCACGTCCGGAAACACTCGCAGACGCCCGGCTTGTTCGAGCCCAGTATGCCGTCTACGAGCCTGTCCAACCTGTCTCAGGTCGGTATGTCGCAGTCGCCCGCTGCGCTCACGGCCAGCCAGATCGCCGCCCAGGCTGCCATGCAGCATCAAAACCAGCAGCAGCAGCAGCAGCAGCAGCAGCAGCAATACCAAAACCAACAGCAGCAGCAGCAGCAACAGCATTCGCATCAGCATCAGCTACAGCAACACAATCGGCATCGCTCGCAGACCGTGCCTTTCCCGGGAAGCGAGACACATGATCCTTCCAAGAGACCTGCGCCCAAGCCTACCCTGGGCCCACGCAGCCCTCCCTTGCTCAGCTTGACCGAGGCCAGCGCACCGCGCGACAACGGTTTTGGTAGTCAGGGTTATCACAATGGTCTGTTAGGCAGTCATGCTGCTGCTGCTACGGCTGCGGCAAATGTCGTCTTTCCTAGAACCTCCTCTCAGAACACGTCGCCTGTGCCTCCTATCCAAGAGCATTCTGCTCCGCCATCCGTCACCCTTCCTGTCGAAAAGCCAGCCAAGGTCGAAAAGTCCAAGGTCAAGCTATTCTCTCGCCCTAAGAAGATCGATACGAAAGGCGAGCCAAAGGAGCGACCTATACCGAGCCCCGGGAAGATTGGATCGGCGCTTGCCTCGCTCCAGCGAGGGAACTACAGCACCACGAGCTTGGCTGATTCGCAGTCTTTCTATAACCTGGCCAATTCCTCGTCGGCCACCATCCGCGCCACTGATTCCCCTATCGAGCGGGAGAGCAAGGAGAAAGACAAGGAACGAAAACATCATCATTTCCTGTCCCGCCAGAAGCATAAGTTAACGAACAAGGAAGACCACCATCTTCCCCTGTCTTCTGCTGCTAGTAACTCCCGCCCCGTCGATCCCAGCGCGCCTTCGAGCTTGTACAACTTCAACCCGCCTCCGAGTCCTGGCCCTAACAGCGCTCTGGGGAAGAGCGTGAGCGGTCTCGACTTGCGCCACGGCGGCCGGGCATTGCGTGAGAAGAGGAAGGAAGAGAAGCTCAGCGACATCATGCGCCATGACAACGATTCTGTCTTCGGTCTGGCATCTGAGTGGCCTGGGCCGGGGAGTCTCGGATCGACAAGTAACACCGGCTCGTATTTCCACGAACCCTTAGACCCGGCTAAATACGGTCTAAACGGTATGTCTTTCGACGACGCCTGGCCCTATCTCAAGGCCAAGTTACTAGTCATATTTGAAGGCGAGGATTTGCGTTTGCCAGTCGAGGACCTCAACAAGGTGGTCACGCTACATATCCAATACTGCATACAGCGCCGCTCCGCGCACATCATAATCGACGACCTCCGCGATCTTCTTACCACAGGATTCGCATCGCTCGACCATGCTCTACGTAAGACATCGGAGGATCGAGTGATTCCGGCGCTCGTGGAGCTATGGGTGATCACTTTCACCAACATCCTTCCTTATTTGCAGGCAGTCTTCTTACCATTAGATCTCGAGTTCTCGGGGATTGGACCACTCATGACGGCCGACAAGGCGCGCGAATTCTGGAGTAATGTGGTGCCTAGTGTTCCTACGTCGAGCATACTGGGAGGCGGAAATTTACAGGCACACACCTCCCCCGCCAGCAATACGCTAGATGTACGACGAATAGTCCTCACAGCCTACCGTGATATACTCATCTTGCCACGCTACGAGAAACTAAAGACGATCTTCTCTCGACTCTCCCTCGAGCATTTGCCATACTCTCTCGCCTCGCTCGCTCTCGCGTCGCCGCCACCGATCGCCGATAGTATTGCTTCGCTGTCGACGTCGCCGTCCGATGCAGGGTTCGCAGGAGCCCGCCCCGGCACGGCCATGTCCCTCGACCCGAGCGTGGCGAGCTACAACTCGACGACGACGACGGTATTTGGCAACGATTCGAACCCGTCTCGGAGCCGGGCCATTAGTAACGTCTCGTACGCCAGCGGTGCATCGGATCCAGCCTCGGCAAGTGGCGGATCACTCCTCCGACCATTTACGCCGCAGACGCGGGAGATACTGGGCAGCGTGCGTGAACAGAACGTCGAGGACAGCAAGCAAGTGACGGAGATGGTCGGTCGCTTACTACAGTGCATGAGCGTGCTCGCCAGCGCCGGCACAGGGCTAGGGGGAGGACCCTCGGCGGGGCCTGGCGGGGCGGACGATCCCAGTAAGATGGTATCGGAACTAGGCAGGCTCCTGAAATTAAATTGGTTAGGCAGAGGCCGGACAGGTCGGAACCGGAGAGGCATTGTTGGTGGTAGGGTCAAACGGCCGGAGAATAGGTCAAGCGGTAGTGCTCTACACGAAGCTGTGCAGGAAGGGATCGGCGTTACGGGGTAACGGAGTAACGGGAAACGATACCTACACGGTTGCAATATGATCTATTTTTTATTTGGTCATGTCACAATGAGTGAAACCACGCTTCCCTACACACAAGTATGAGGATAGGCTTGTCTATTACTTGAGAGATAGTGAATCAATATAACCTATAACCCTACTCCCTCACAGGGAGAGGTTATTACTTGAGTATCAGCCAGTACCCATGGATATATATTAGCAGTCTGAACTAGGTATATGTACACTTCATCATGATTGGCGCCTGCCGTGGATGAAAGGAAGCTGTTTGGCGGAGACAGGTTTATATGATTGCTTAAAGCTGAGACGCGGTACGATGCTCGATACAAAGAACCTGAAGTCAAATACCAGGCGCCAGGGGTGCAAGTTACAGCAAGTTACCTAATGTATCCCTAGACTATCTAAGACTTACATGCGTACATACATGTACTATATGTAGACAGGATAGTTGCAAGTTGCACAGCGTCGTATCAACAAGACATACATGTAATTCCGAACGGTCCGTACAACCAACCCACGAGACCCGTCCGGCCACCCGTACAGCTCTTCATCCACTGTGCCCTTGCCTTTACTGCGCTCCCAAATCAGTCAGTAAGAAGAGGACAGTAGTTCTCTTTCACTTTACCAGTTTTCAAACCCCCCCTCGATTGGGATAGAAACAGAACCCTATCACTTTCTTTGTTCTCTCACGTCCTTCTCGCGACTCAGAACAATCGCCTTGATCACAGGCGACGTGAAGACGATAAATAAGACGCTGAAGGGCAAGCATCTCGCCGTACCCCTCATAAACCCCTCATAAATACTGCAACCACCGAAACCACCAAAACCACCATCACGAATGCTCACAGCATCTATCGATCCCTTAACCTACCTCCTATACTTATCACCTACGAAAGCATAAAAGAAAACAAAAAAATAAATCAAGTAAGTATGTTTTCCCTACTCTCCGCCGTCCTCCCACTAATCACCTCCATCCTCTACTACAGCATGTCCCCGCACCCCCCGCCCGCCCTCACGGCGCAGCAAGTCATCGACCACCTCGGCCTCGCGCCGCACCCGGAGAAGGGCTACTTCGCCGAGACCTTCCGGGACCCGGCGACCCTGCCCAACGGCAGCGGCAGCAGCGGCGCACCGCGCGCGCAGAGCACGTGCATCTACTACCTGCTGCAGGGCGAGGCGGGCCTCTCGCACTGGCACCGCGTGCGCGACGCGGTCGAGGTCTGGCACCACTACGCGGGCGCGCCGCTGCGGCTGTCGCTCGCGCGCGACGACGGCAGCCCCGTGCGCGACGCCGTGCTCGGCACCGACCTCGCGCGCGGCGAGCGCCCCCAGGTCGTCGTGCAGCGGGACGAGTGGCAGCACGCCGTGAGCCTCGGCGACTGGACGCTCGTCGGGTGCACCGTGGCGCCGGCGTTCCACTTCGAGTCGTTTGAGATGGCGGCGCCCGGGTGGGAGCCGAATGGAGGGGCCCCTGAGGCGGCGGCGGCGGCGGAGGCGGGCAAGACGGTTTGAGGGTTTGTTGGGGGAACTTGGGAGGGGAAGGACTTGAAGAGGAGGAATGTATGTGAGTGCGGGAGAATAGATAGGTATTAGATTCTTTGGGCTTTTAGGCTGGGTTGTTCTGTCTGTCTGTCTGCTTGCATGGTTTTGGTGTTTGTGTCGAGTTGCTAGTCTGGAAGCTCTCTCACGCTCACTACGTGCGTACGTACAAACTGCCTGCTAACTAGTTGTCCTTAAGGCAAAGAGAAGTATGTAGAGAATGTGAAAAACAAAAACAAGACAATCAATATATTGTCCGAGATATACTACTATGGTGAGATGACTTCTGCTAGGGCCTTGATATTTCTGTATACTCTGTACGTGCTTTCCGATACACATTTCCTTACTGCTACCTATTATGTTATAGAAAATAGATAAGTCTCAAACAAATGTTTTAATGCCAAGGAAACTGCATAACTACGGTTCTCTATCCTTCAGCTGGACCTGCGTGATCGATTCGTGAACCTCAGTAATATTAACTACGGCCAAGGCTACTACTTACTCCTTGTGCTTACTACCTAGTGAATCCTAACCAAATAAACCGTCATTACAATGCATTCATACATATTCACTTCTTAATACAGAGTGACACCCGTGCTGACAGTGGAACTTTGTCTAAGGCTGAACTTAACGGTTGACTGATTTTACATCGATTGGGAACCACAGTATCCTCTACCAGGCTCATGGCTGTGTACACACGATGGCTCCCCAAACTTATACTATCAAACCAAAGCACATGAAAAACAAAACCTACGATGTGATAACGTCACGTATGCCAGCTTGGAATATTGGAAGCACAGAGAATATTCTTTCATTTGTTCTATTGAATTGAATCATACTGATCCCCAAGTGTGCACGCAGGGGGGCTGTTGCACGTAGGAAACACAAATAATACGACATATACTATTCGCAAAAGAAGAGGTCGTAGAAAGGAAAGCAAATTCTATAATGTACCTGTAATCTACTGGTTAGCCTTGATGTTTGGATGAAAAACTGTAGGCAAAATGTAGAACGAGTGTTGATCAGACATCCAAGGAAGGATTAACCCTCATCTGCTTCAAAATAGGCTCGCATGAAGCTCGAGTGGAAACTGCGAATAGTTGTGGAAAATTCATCATATAAACGGAAAGGTGCAAATGAAAACAAATGTTTTAGCTTACCTACTAACAACACATGGGTCGATAGAGTCTGGAGACCGGCCCAGGTGTTTGAAGATGATCGAGTTGCTAGGATGAGCGGGCAAATCTGTAACCATGGAAAACAAGTCTAATTGATGATAGCAATATTAGCAGCTAGATCAAGGTGGATAAGGACATGCGGCTCTCGCGTGCACCTCTCCGGCCCGTGTGCAGACGCGCCCAAGGCGTCAATCATGACACACGAGATCAGACAAAGTATACTGGCAAGTAACAGGCTTAGAGCCCGAGCAGTCGAAATTTCTTCAAGGGCGATTCGGTTGGGAAAAGAAGACAATTTGTTTGGATGTCATCCTGAAAATTGGAGATCGTTGGATATGGCAAGAGAGTTTGGAGGAAAAGCTTACCATGCATTTCAAATCACTGCGCGGAAAAGCGCAGACGCGTCGTACCAAGCACAAATACACAATGGCGAGACGAACACCGTCGCCTAACTTGCGAGGAGAAAAGGCCTTGGAAAGTTGAATTTTGGTTGAAGGAAGGAGGTGAGTTGATGGAAAGGGAAACTTGTTGGGTGAGTACGAAATTTATAGACAAGGAAAAGTCGAGCAGAGCCTTGCGAGAAGAAAAATTTCAGTGGAGATTCGCAGATGAGTTTGTTATCGGATAAACTATGGAGTGGGGTAGAGCTGTCAAGGTGAGACCCAACAGTTGGTCCGCGCGAGTGCCAGCTGGCATTAAATAAGCTTTGTGAGATTAGGTAATTGAACCTAGGTACTTAGTAGGTAATCTCAAACAATGCTTACCTACCTACATTTAGATGCCGGCATTTATATATATATGTATGAAGGGTTTGGTCTTTATCTTCCACCCACCGGCTTATATTTATGGTATACCTAGTCATACAAGACCTGTCATTGTCTTACACGCATGGCCTGGCTATGCTCAGTGGTAGAATCGCAGAAAACCCTTTTCTACCGGTACATATTCTGTTTTGTACTACTATCTGAGTAGGTGGCTGGGTGGGTGTGTGGACCCCGCAAGTCTATTATTGGCGTCAGGAACTTTATTTTGTCCGATATCCGAGAAATCCCCTGCCCCTGATTGGATAGTCGGTGCTGATGCACGTCAGAGTACCCCACTTCAAAACTCTAGCGTCCTGACCTTCACCCTGTCCCTCCCGTCACTCCTCGACGGGGGTATGCGACCAGCCCACTCACTTGGTCCTGACCGCACGTCGGCTTTTCCCTTCTTTCTCTCGCCCTTTCCGCTTCTCATAGCTTAGAGGAACGCGCCAATATTTCCGTTAGTCATCTACCGGGAACTTAATAGCTATATATGTAGGCACCAACTATATCTCGCTACCCATAGCCTATGGGAGCGCACAGTATCTGTACAGTACTTAGTGCTAGGTGGGTTAGGTACCTAGGTAGTGTAAATCAATCGATCCCACGCTTTACAGCTCACAAACACGCTTTTTATATAACTAAGATCGCTGCCATAACGTATACCTGTTACCTGTATACAACCTACATGAACAGTCTACTGTAGCCCTTTGTAGTACAGCATACCTGAGGTATGTATGCCGGTATCTGCCTACCTAAGGTACTTAGATAGCGTACAGTACATATCTTGCTATCAATCGTTCTACTATACTGATCAACATATGATTCGACAGCAACACTCAGCTGCAAAAAAAGAAATCATTGGCAACTTCTCTTTAGGTTTGCGTGGTAATGGCGTGTTTGGAACTTAAAATGGAGGTGGCGTATATGTGGTCTACCTACATATCTACCTTCAACGACCTACAACACCACTAACACAGAATATCGTCCTATTAGGATGTACCTAGATTAGGTTATAATATCTAGGTATTTAGGTAAGTTTATGGACTCTGGCTATGTATATTGGGTTTGGATATAAAGTACACGTAGGTATTGAAAATCTGAATAGATAGAAGAACAGCATCTCTCTCTTTCTCTCCCCACCGCACTGTTGTTACGGACTGCCAAATGTTTGGGGATTGGTTTCACTTGGAGCTCTAGATACGGTGTTGCACTACGATACCTGCTGTAAACCGCCAACACACAAGCTACATAACCTAAGTAAGGTTAGGTATGTAGGTACTCTGTATACATCATACATGCCTGCCTCATTCACTACATGTAGGTGCTTATCTACCTAGATAATTCCTTGACCTACCTAGGTAACCTACCTGCCTGCCTGCCTACCTACCTACTTATGTACCTATCCTACCTGTATTGAACACCCGGCTGACAGAACCCCCGTTATAATACAGAATACCACCACTCTTTTTTCAGCCCTGCTCACACTGTCACCCCCCCCGTCCCTCGTCCCCCATCCCCCATCCCCGTTCCCATCGCACTCACCACCACGCTCCTGTTACTTTTGGCCTGATTAATCAACGCCGTCTTTTTCCCTCCCTACCAACATTGAACCTATCCACATTTGTCCTGCACCGAATCCCTCCCAGGTTCCCAGGTCGCTTCCTAGGTCACTCCCAGCTATCCAGGGTTCGACTAACCGACCAACCGACCGATCGTCTCTGCAAGCCCTCCGCCGCTGTCAGTCCGTCGCTTTCCAAGTAGGGTACTGCTGCTGCTGCCGCTACCTACCGCTACTACCATCGCTACTACTCGTCCGACTCCCGCGGCGCGTGTGCCCTACTCAGTACTTTCCCTACCTCCACCACCACCACCACCACCACCACCACTACTACTATCACTACCACCACCACCGCCCTACCGCCCTACCGCCAGACGCTCGACGCTCGACGCTCTACCCATCCTGCAGCTTAATCCGACGACACACCTACCCATCTGTATCTCTGCAAATCTCCCACCCCTCTCAACTATTACCTTCGACAATCGAGTACTATCTGTCTAGCACGAACATCGTTTTACGGGATTTCCTCGCGATTCAACCGTCACGGTTCGACTCGGTTGCTAGCATCACTGCTACCCGAGCTACCGCCGCATCTTTCCAACGCGACAACACACGCCGGCGAAACTCGAACGGCCCTCATCTCATCCGCCAGTCATTCTGAGCCACAGCTCTCTCTACTACCCACCTGCCAACACCGACAGACGCACGGATAGACGTCCAGACAGACGCAGCATACGATCCAGGACACAGTCTCTTGCCGTGCTGGTGCTGGTTTGGGTGCCTCGCCGATCCTACGAGACTCGCCTAGAGGTTGTCGACGTACCGGTGCGCAATTGTGCCCTTCTAGTACATTTCGTTTCATTCTATTCCGCTGAGGCCATGTGCTACTGCGTTCGGAGTTCGTGATTGCGGCTCGTCTCCGTGTATTTATTTCTCTTCTTTCTCTGCATGTCTTCCATACTAGACCATCGCATACTGTTGCTCAAAGTGGAACCACTGGTTCAACCGCAGCAGCACTCTTTCTAGCTGCACTCGCGCATCTGCTTATACCGTCCTGTTTGTCTGTTTCGTTTAGCCCGAACACGGCCAGGCCAGACCAGACCAGACGTTTCTATTTTTTATTTTATTTCTTTCTCCTGGAAGATCAACGACCGGTCGACTACGTGTTTGGCCGCCATATCGTACCTTTCGTCTACCGCGCGTTGTCGCCTCACTCCCGACGGATAGTGCTCTCACAGGCTCTCGTCGCAACATATAGTACACCACCGCTGTCTGTCTCCTTTTCTCGCCGTCGTACACCGATCGGCAGAGTTGAGACGCGCGCGTGTCGGTTCGTTGTTCCATAGTTTTGCAAGCATATCGCACCCCTCGCCGCCGACCCATACGCGCATGATATATCGTCGAGAGTGGGACGTCGATATCCACGCCGTGGGTAGTCGACAATATTAGACATGATGGCGAGTATGGCTCCGGGTTTCCACCCATCTATGCAGCAGCACCCTGGTGTGCATCCTGGCCATCCTATGGGTGCTCCCGGTATGGTTCACAATCCAAGCCAACCTGGAGCGCAGCCGGGTATGCCACCGCAGATGGCTGCTCACATGGCCGCCTCCGGTCCGGGTGGACAGGTGAATCCCGCTGCCATGATGGCAGGCATGCCTCAGGGTGCCCCCGGTCCCAATACTCATGCTTTATCGCATCTCACGCCGCAAATTTTCCAACAGCAGCAGTATAGTGAGTATTTCCAACCCGTCGTGTCCATTCCGTGGCGCGACCACAACAACCTATTCTATCGCTAACATTATACAATACCTAGTGGCTCAGTCGCCCCAGAGTATGTATGCCATGCAACAGCAGCGGCTGCTGCAGCAGCAGCGAACGGCAGCGATAATGCAGCAGCAGATGATGGGTGGTATGCCCGTTATGGCAAACGGGAACACACAACAGTTTTTATTAAGGCAAAACGGGATGCAGCAACAAATGCCTGGACATCTCCAACAGGGTCATCTTCCACCGGGCGGGCAACATCCAAACCCCCAGCAAGTAAGTAAACTTTAGTAGTATCTGGGCTGTATAGTGGGAGCTTCATTATATCATGCTATGTCTTTGATCTAGAGCTCAAGGCCATGTTGCTAACTGAGTTATTCACATAGTTGGCACTACAACGACTTGCTATACAGCAGCAGCACCAACAGCAGCAGCAGGCTCAGCAACAAGCCCAGCACCAGCAACAAGCTCAACAACAGGCCCAGCAACAGGCCCAGCAACAGGCTGCGAATAATGCGATGCACCAAGGGGGTCAGCCAGGGCATCAAGTCCACATGACGCCGCATCAAATGCAGGCTCTGCAGCAGCAAAACCAGCTCGCACAGTCTATGGCGCAGCAGATGCCCTCGACGATCGCACAGAATCAGCAGCCCCAATCCCAACCCCAGTCACAACAACAAGGACAACCACCAGGCCAAACCCAACCGCCACAGCAGCAGCCGCAGCAGCAGCCGCAACAGCAGCCAGGCCAGCACCAAACTCAGCAAACCCCAGTGGGTAACCAAGGTCCTCAGAGAGCAGCTACTCCTGCTAGTAATCAAGCCAACCAGGCACAGGCTCAGGGCCCAACAGCAACTCAGCCTAATCAGCAGCAGCAGCAACAGCAACAGCAACAGCAGCAGCAGCAACAGCAGCAGCAACAACAGCAGCAGCAGCAGCAGCAGGCACAGGCACAGGCTCAAGCACAGGCCCAAGCACAGGCTCAGCAGCAGGCTCAGGCTCAGGCACAAGCACAGGCACAGGCCCAGGCACAAGCTCAGGCCCAGGCCCAGGCACAGAACCCCGCGGCAGCAAACCAGCCTCAACAGGCCAATGCACAGTTACTTCAAGCGCATCAGCAGCAATTGGCCAATTTTCACATGCAAGCTCAACAGCAGAAGAATGATAATATGAAGGGCCACTGCCTATTAAAATTGATGCAATTTAGCGAGCATCTAAGTAATTTTCAGGTTGGTTACAGTAACTACTGCTTAATTTAACTATTGGGCGCCTCTAACATTTCGACTAGGGTGGCAAGGCTAAAGACGACGTTAGTTATTGGCATGGATTTGTTGAGCGGTTTTTTTCACATAGGGGTGTCTTCCGATTATCGCTTCCTGTTACTGGATCAGACCCGTCAAGCGAAGAACACGGACCCGATAAGCAATACGAGATAGTACAACCAGCACTCGCTCGGTATTTCCATACACATTTTCAGAGCGGCATTCGCCAGATTCAATTAACATTCGAGAGGGGGACGTCGGACCGGCAACTGTCCAACGGCTATCACTACCTGGAGAATCCTAGGGCAAGCCTGATATATTGGTTTGAGAACTCTCACGTATGTACACGCAGACTAGATCGAAGCACTCATTCCTCTGGGCCACGTTACTGACGCGCTTGGATCAGGTGATTTCTACGGGGCAGCTCAGAGCTCATTTCGACAGTGAGCAGAAGTTAGAAGTGCTTGAATTTAACACACAGAGTCACGAGGAATATGTGTCGAGGAACATGGTCATCAATGCGGCTAGACCAACGCATTCATGGGCGAAGGACTGGAAAAAAATGAATGGGCAAGATGCTAGCACATCTCCCGAGATGAATAAGAAGGGTAAACAAAAACCGATGAAGTCGCCGCCGAATCCGCCGCCGGATTTCCTCATACCGCATTCCGCCGTCAAAGGAAACATGGGCATCACGGAACCCGTGTTCCAATTTCTCGAGGTATGTATCTTGAAGGGCCCGAGACATGAGAGCAAGGATACTAACATGCACACCTCAGATTGTTGAAGTGATGGGTCAAATGAACGTAAGTCGATGCTGAGTTGTCAGGCCACTGAAGGAGCGGTGGCGGGAGGCGTGGCGAGCAGTTGTCTACCTCGTCTTCGGGGTTTCAGGGATATCCAATTGCTAACTCATCTTGTGTCAGCCACTGTTCAACTTCTACCAAACACATTCGGCCCTCGACCCGTATCAAGCCCTCGACCAATATGTCAATGCCCACATAAATAACACGGCCCAGCACGCCACCATGAACGGGCACCCGCCGGGGAATATGCCACAAGCGCAAAGGGCACAAACCTTTAACCAGTTTCCTCTGGGGGCTTCGCCGGCGGCGTCGCACCTTCAGCTTCCCAATTCCCCCCATATGGGCAGCCCCGCACAAGGACACATGCAAGCACCGGGCATGCAGCTCCAGCAGAGCCAGCAAGGGACAAGCTCCAGCGGGCCCAGTGCTAATACGAGCCCGGCGAGCAACAAGCGCAGGAGACCGTCGACAGTCAAAGCGGAAGACGATAGCGGCGCTCCAACGCCAGCTAGTATAGGCGCAGCTCAAGTTAACGGCGTGACCAAAAAGCCGCCTACACCACGTATGGCACACCATAAGCGCCAGAAAGTCAATCCGGCATGAGGCTGGTCACTGTCTACAGGCGTTTCCATTGTTTTTTATCTTTTCTTTTTTTTTTCACCCTCGTCATCATTAGCATATCGGCGTCAGGCTGGATATGAAGTCAACCTCGGCTTTGGTCACTATTTCTCGGTGTTAGGGTGGCTGTTCATAACATATTGCTTCGTCAAGAAAGCGACTACTCCATGCGTTTGGGATCGATGTTGATTTTTTTTTCTCTCTTTTTCGTCTCCTCTTTTTGGATGAAGAGCATTTATGGCCGTGTGGATATCTCCACTGGAATAACATGGTCGTCAGATTGGCTAAGATAAAGGCTCGGAGACTTAGTCTACGAAGGCATTGTCTAACTGTCCTCTCGAAACCGGCAGAAGGGGGGGAGGCGGGGAGAGAGAGGGAGAGAAAGGGAGAGCTAGCCAGGCAGTTTAGCATAATTAGCGAGATTTCGCTTCGGGGCCTCGGGGGGGGCGATGGGACCTAACTAATGCCGAGCGATGATGAGGACTTGTATGAAGAATTTTGGCACTCACCCATGTACGATATACCTTTTCTCCTTTTTCTTCCGGGGGTTTTTGTTTTCGGATTCTCTCTCCGCGTTGTTGTTCCGTTGCTTCTGGCGTTTCAGTGTCATCAACTCGCAAAAGCGGTGCAAGGAGTAGAGGAGGGCTGGGCGGATTCATACGTGTCCGGATCTATACGCTCCCATTGATATAAGAAAAGTTGTTATTTTATTCTCTGTTGTCTTTACGGGTTGCCTTATTGATCGGACTGGCGCATGCATAGTGACTCCGTCTCTGTCTAGTTGACAATTCTTGGTTGCCTAGTCTAGATGTTTCGGGTCGAGGGTAGAATTCAAGCTTCGTCCGATTTCAAGTCGAATTTCGAAATAGAGACATTAGATGATAATCCCCAATGTTTATTCAGATCATGCGACTTGGTCTCTATTCCCTTTCTCCTCCTTGTCAGCTCAGGTTGTTAGACTTCCAATCAATTTACCTACCTTAGTACCTCATTTTCGGATACCCTTTGTCGCAAACGTGCTACATCTAGACTTCCATTTGTATGCCATATATCTTAGGTATTTATACGGATACGTACCTAGGTACGTGGAAGGTACCTATGTAAAAAGCAATAGCTCCGGTTGCGGAAAGATTCCCGTCCACTAGCTAGGTAGGTACTTAGATAGCACGGGAGACGGGGAGCTACATAGCGGGAGGTAGGGGTTGTCTAGGCAGCTTTTGACGTCGATCGCCTGATTCATGTCTAGACTCCACTATCTAACCTACCTCTCTCTGCAAAACTAGATAGATATAAGTTACTTATATTATACGTAGTAGTTAAGGCGTCAAAACCACAAAAAAACAACCTATCACGGAAATAACAGCTCTATACGACATGTCTCCCAAAGTGCTCCGCCGGAAAGACAACGCGGCAGGCGTCGGACTGCGCGCGGTGCTCGCCGCTCAAGCCGAAGGGGCTTCCGCGACGCCGATTCCGAGCCCGCCGACTGATGTACGTCCTATTCAACCCCATCTATAAGCCATGACATATACCTATATATATATATGTATGTATATATATACTTATAGCTATATTTTCTCTATTTTCTATATAGTTATAGAGGATCAAATATATATATATATATATATATATATATGTGTGTTAACGAACACGACAAAACAAAACTAACACATCCAACCCGCCAGCCCGACGCCGTAAAAGCAACCTGCGACACCTTCACCCTAGCCACCTTCACGGCCGCCGACGCCTGGGAACTAGGCCACCTCCTCTACGCGCGCCTGCTCCCGCTCTCCGCGGCCCAGCCCACGGTGATCTCCGTCGCCACGGCGCAGGGGCACGTGCTCTTCCAGGCGGCCGCGGGCGCCGGCACGACGCCCGACAACGACGCCTGGGTGCGCCGCAAGCGGGGCGCCGTGCTGCGCTTCGGCGTCTCGTCGTGGTTCCTGCAGTGCCGGTTCGCGGGCGACGAGGGCGCGTTCCGGCGGAAGTTCGGGTTTAGCGAGGATAAGGCGGGCGAGTACGCTATTCATGGGGGCGGGGTGCCGAGTATGTTTATTTTTCTCTCTGCTTTTTTTTTTTTTCATTGGTTTTGAGGGTCTGGGTATAGCGCAGATGGGGTAGATTGCTACGGTAGGGGACGTGGCGGTGCTTTTGAGCAATATGGGCTTTGTACGGTTGCTGACTTGCTGACTTGCGTCTCTTGTAGTTAAGGTCGAGGGCGTGGAGGGGATCGTGGCGGTTGTTGTGGTCTCGGGGCTGAAGCAGCATGAGGACCATGGGGTTATTGTTGACGTTATTAACAGCAACTGGGAATAAGGGTCTTTCTTGATTCTCATCTCGGGATATCACTGCTGGTTATGGGTATTGTCTCCCTACGTTCGGACATAATTTGTCGAAATATAGTATATAGTAAAGTGTACATACGGGCATCGATATTCAACAAGTCGAAACAGCAAAATTACCAGGACCCCACTGTTAGAATGGCTCGTTAATCAACAGAAAGAGTGAAAACGTTGAATAGAAAGTGAAAATCCTGCTACCACGAACATGCTCTTATGAAACACTAACATATTCCTCCCATCCCTCCTATCCACTCTCAGGACAACTCCTCACTGGAAACGACAGAGGGAATTTAAACAAAGGCAGTCTCAAGCAGTACAAATTCATGAAATTTATAAACGGTAGCGACGGCAACTGGGGTCTGAGATCCTGGATCTTCTACAGTCTTATCTATCGGCGTTGAAGGGTTTGCTCGAGACATCTATATACGATAACTAACTATCCGGGGAAGCAATGGGCAGGGTTTACGGTGTTCTAAGTATGAATTTTCGCCATTTTAAAATCAAAGCTCGCGATGGTAGCATTCACTTGTGAGCATGAAAGCTAAACTATCCTTATGCAATAAGGCATCTGCTTGGATCTGCGAATTCTCATTTAAACGTGTTCCAACGTGATTGTGTTCGTTTTAATCATTATGCTGCACCGAATCCAGAGCTAGGCTCGCCGCACGTGTCAGTTTGAAAATAAATAGGGGTTAGGGGTGACGGCGGCCAAGCTTGATAGCGCGAGTCAAGCGTTTTCGGGAGGATATAAAGATAGCACGCTAACTAAGAGATCTACTGTATGACTGAATCATGGCTAGGTAGCATAACATCGGAGCGGCTACTGATTCCCGACGGCTATAAGTCTACGGACATCAAGTACTTCGAATGTAAGTAGACGGGAATAGCTATGTCACAACGTGGAGGGTTTGTATCGTGGATGTATATCTTTCACATGTACCCCGTCTAATGAATTATTGAAATGTTTATATGCTTGAAAGGTGGAACGCCGAAGAGGCAGAACCTAGTCGTGTGGGCGTAGTATGATACAGGAGTCACTCCTTTGCTAATTTTCTATATGATTCGAAGAGGAATCTACGAAACGGCCAGATGTCACAAGCCATGCTACAAGGCGCTTTCAAACCAGAACTAATCCACTGCTAGTTTCAAAGTTTCGACATAGCTGTGCTAGACACATGGACAATGAAGAGCACTAAAAGCGAATATAGGGGTTTTAAAAAAAACAGTGAACATGGAACAGATACACTGGTCGGCAGAATGCCGCTATTGGTCATATTCGTAGATGAATTGAACGTGGAGGAGAAAAAAACGAAGCTGGTTCGCCTGCAAAGAGGACCTAACAGGACATCAAATCTCGGCGGCGAATTTATCCTCCACGGTACCTCCGTCTTCTGTCTTCCCTCCAGAACCCATAGCGTATCGTGCTATCGCATATTACTGACAGCATAAAGTCGAACCTGTCAACGCCGAGGAACCCCAAAAATCAACTAAATGACAGCTCTAAGCGGCCTCGCCGAACGTGTTCTCTCCCGAATACGTAATGTAGAGAAACCTGGATAAATAGCCCCAAGTCAGTCACATGTCAAATGGAGAGTGGAGAGTGGGCACGAGGAGATGGAGAAGGGGAGGCAGAGACGTACCCATCTTCGTCCTTGTGTTCTTCGTAAATGCTGCTCATGAGGGCGGCGGTCGGAGGGAGGACCTCGTCGACGAAGATAAAGATGGCCTTCTCGGGCGACAGCTTGATGCGCTTCCGGATGACGTAGACGAACTGGCCTACGGTAAGGTCTGCGGGTACGAGATACTTCTTTTTGTCAATAGTGGCAATGTCGGACTTTTCCACCTTTTCGCAGATGACCTAGAGAGTGAGACGAGTTGCGGTTAGCATGAAGCGCATACCACGGCCGAGGTAATTCTGTGGCGATGCGACGAGGGAGATGAGTAGGCTGGCGACGTACAGGAATGCGATCAGAGTATTTCTGACGGATGCGCTCGGCCTCAGCCTTGCGCTTCTCGAAGGGGTGCTCGTCCTTAAACTTGCTTCGCATCTTGACGGGAGGACGGATGCCGGTGTATGTGGGCGAGGACAAGGTGATGGTGGTGGTGGTGGCCTATCAAAGAGGGCAAATGAGCTGGATGTCGAAGTCAGTTAGTTGTTGGCTCTGCTGGCTGAGAAGAACTCGTGTGACTGACGTAGACTAGGTCAGGTACGTAGATTGAGGTCGGGGATCGTCTGCGGGGTGGATGGGAATATAATAGGTTCACGCAGGCTAGACTAAAAGCCGATCTGAGATGATGATTGCCTAAGGTGAAGGGCTGATTATGTAGACGATGGATTGTGGGCGAGAAGAATGGCGAAAGGGAAAGAAAGAAAGAAGGAAGCAGGAAGAAAGACTCTCAGGTGAGAAAGGGTTGGAGTAGAGGGGCTAATAATGGATGAGAATGGTCAGAGAGAGACAATGTGTTGCGTAGGCTAAGGTTGGTTGCCTGCCTGCCCTGACGTGCCGTGGCGCCGCCTGTGAATGACAAGACTGACTGACTGACTGACTGTGCCTGGCTTTGCTTGCTTGCTCCTTGCTTATCTGCCTGGGACAGCTGGCTGGCTTGCCTGACGCCAGTGGTGAATGGGTTGAATAGCTGAATGGGTGAATGAATGGGTGAATGTGTTGGATGTATGCTGTACCTCGTCTGTGTTGTCACCGTGCCTCTGCGTCTCTTATCCTTCTCTCTTATATCTGGTATAGAATACAATAACGGACTCTACCTACTGTGTGTAGGTAAGGGGGGGAAGTGGGCGGAGAGGATCAATGATCAATGATCAATGATCAATGACGGGCGGCGGGTAGGTAAGTAGGTACCTAACTGCGTAGAGGGGGAGGGGGAGGGTCAGGGTCAGGGTCAGGGTCGGGGTCGAGAGGGCAGGTGACGATGACGAATGACAGTCAGTTGCTCTGCTCACTGGATTCACTGACTTACTTTTAAGTACTGCCTAATATAATATGACCTAGTCGGTCACTAGCCGGGCCACCCGATGGGTTCACTGGCCGAATGACTGTCGATGGAATTGCCCGCGACAACAGATAACCAACCAATGAATGACTGGGTGCTTCTACTTCGCAGATAAATTGTAGAAGTAAGTAGGTACTCTGTAGTAGTAGGCAGAAGAGCGAGCAGCTGAGCAAGAGGGTAGATTGGTAATAGGCGGTATGTAATGTAAAGGCGGTGGAGGGGGAAGCACTGCCTGGCCTAAGCCTAGGTACCTAGGTACCTAAGTCTGAGCAAGACCCGCTTTTACATTACCTAAGATCAATGAGCTTGAGCTTGCATAATCGAGACTATGCACTTTACCGTCATTATCCTTTTATGCGTAAGGTTTAAGTGCTGCTTCGACCCACCCCCGGTTTTTGCTCCACATCTTCCCTGCCTAGATTGACTATGGCTGCCTCGCCATAGCCTTGCGGTGCTGCTCATGTATTCTGTAAGATGCAGCTCCTACCTACCTACTCCTGGACTTCGATCAGGTTTGAGTCTCTAGCTACCTCTCTGTAGGCGATTCGTTATATCTGGCTATATGCATAATCACTGTTTTCCTTTTCGTTTAGCACTCAAAGGGATAAATGACCACAAGAACAAACACCCAGCCCCGTACTAGTTTGCGACCTACAAATAACCGCTTTCTATCCCATTCCCCATTGCCCAACGTAGACTTCAACTTAATGTGATCGTACTACTGGTACTACTCGTACTACTATCGACAATATCATTCTCGCCATCTTGCCTTGCTAGCTGAGGCTTCGAGAAATCCTAGGTTGACCCTTCAGTCTACCCAACATGTCTGTGCCCGAACCAAAGGCGCCCCTCCCGGAAGCAATAACTTCATCACAACCACCTCCGCCGCCAGTCACAAGCGCGCCAACTCCTAAAGAACCTCTGGTTCTGAAACCTTGGAAACCATGCATGGATGATCCGCGAATCCTAAGCAAACAATGGGGATGCGAAGTCCGCATCTTCGACGAAGGCATAGTCTTGAAACGAGGAGACCGGGTCACGCGCAGCGAAGAAGCAGCCCTTCGCATCGTGAGGGAGCACACCACCATCCCCGTGCCCGAGGTATATTGGACAGAATACAGCACCGTGAACGGGCTTCCATATGGTCAAATCTTCATGGAACACATCTCGGGCTCGTCGTTGGATGGATTATGGGACGCGTTAGAGCCGTCCTCGAAAGAGCGCCTCTGCAATCAAGTCTGGGGCTTTGTCGAGCAGCTGCGGAAAATACCCAAGCCACTAGAGCTTGAGACGCTTTATCAATGCGGCGCCGACGGCTCTGGCAGTCAAGATGTTTTACTAAGAGACTTTAAAGCTCCCCCTAGGTCTCCCTCTTTGCCCATATTAGACGACGAGTCTCTCCGAAGACGCATCAATGAGGGCTATCTGCACTGCAATGGAGGCAGCTATAGAGAGCACCTCCCTGATTTCCTCCCACGCTCCGACATCTCCGTATTTACACATGCCGATCTAGCTCCACGTAACATCATGGTAGACGAGTCTTTCACCATCACTGGCCTGATTGATTGGGAGTTTTCTGGCTGGTACCCAGACTACTGGGAGTATGCAAAGACGCAGGTACAATGGGCACGTAAGGACTGGATACACTGGATGGATAAGACCAAGCCTCAAGATTGGGACATAGTTGGAATACACAAAGCTAAGAGGGTTCTCTTTTGAGATTGAACAGCCCTTTTCACCTGCAAAACAAGTTAAGCAAATAATAGATAGCCCTTAGACTCGTTATGCTTGCCTTTACTGCAAAAAGGGAGGAAAAAAAAAACCTCGTTGAGTTATCAATAGTTTTGTTTAAGTTTTAAAAGTGACAGCAAAAACAGGAGTACAGAAAGGTTTATAAACAAGGTGCCACCCAGCTATTGGTAGGTCAGCTATATAGCTTGATAATAATACACCTCCTTGTCCTTTGGAACACTACACCCTTTAGCTCAGTCGTAATGCAGTCGAATCACTGCCATCCTCTTTGTAGCGCCCAACAAATCAGGCTAAGGGTACTTGCCGCCCTTGCTTACAGCCCATGGTTAGGCAGGTGACTAATACAGTGTGTTTTATACAGAGACGAACAGTTTCCAAACCGTTCTTTTACCGTTTGCCAGAGGTATATCACTCCACATCCTGTCATTACTTTGTCACATGTATAAATGCCCTAATCGCACAGGGTATGGCGTGGTAGATGGTTTGTTCAGAACTGAGGTGGTCCTTTGCAGACCAGTGGCAATAGCTTCGCAAGGTGTTGCCTAGATTCTGAGACGTAGGTAGGTGTATTGGTCAACCTTTTCTACATGTTGGTCTAATTAATGATCGGAGGCTAGCGTTCGCGTTGGCTTAGGGGCATGTATAGGTTTATTCTCCCTTAGCTAGCGGCCCTTTTATAGAAAACATTGAGACTCTAATATAAATCTATATATTACCCTTAGGCCTTCTATAAAAATACAAAATAATAAGTTTATTTGTATATGGTGATTACGTTGCAGCTATAAAAAGCCAGTGATTATTTGATTTGTATTATAGTATGCTTAAATTAGAATTAAAACTAAGGCTGGAAGTAACTTAATCACTTTAACGCCTTTGTAAAATGTCGTTGAAGTTCAAAGTCCTGGGGGATAAAAGCACCATTATAAAGTAGCAGGTGTTTGACTACATTATGGCGATTAAACACTGAATATTGAAACGAAGTATGTAACACATACATACTATGCACTCTAAAAAACCGACCACAATGTTATATAGATCACTTCTAAAGATTTGAAGCTTAAAAAAATAATAAATAAATAATACAAATATATATTTAAGTATAGCAAACTTTTAAAAAAAACTGCGTAAAAAATATACTAGCTATTTTTAATTAGTTATAAACTAACTATTTTAAATAAAAAAAAAAAAAAACTAAGTTTTAATAATTTAATTAATTTAATTTTTATATAATTAAATTATTTATATTGTTTTAATTTTTTTTAGTTAAAATATAATTGTTTTTAATATATTTTTAATTTAAAATAAATTAAATAAAAATAAATATAATACAAATTTTTTAATAAATTAAAAATATAGTAATAAATATAAAAATTAATATATAAATTAACTTAATTTTTTTAATTTTAAAGTTTAAATTAATAAATTTATTTTTTTAATTTATTTAATTTAATAAATAATTTAGTTTTATATTATTATTTTTATTTTTTAATTTTATAAAAAATTTTATTAGTTTTTTTAATAGTTTATATATTAATTTTATATTAATTTTAACTTTATTATTTTATAAATATAATAAATTAAAATTGTTTTATTAAATTAATTTATTTTTTTTTATAATTAATAATATAAGCTTTTAATATTTTTTAAAACTAAATTTTTTGTTTTTTTAATATTAAAATTATTATTAAAATAATTTAAAATTATAATATAATTATATTTAATATTAGCTTTATATTTAAATATATTATATTTAAATAATAATAGTTTATAATAGTTAAATTAAAAAAAAAAAAAAAGTTAGTTAATAAATATAACTAATCGATTAAAAAATAAAAAAAATAGTAAAAATAATTAAAAATAAAAATTATATAAAATTTTTATTAATTTAATATATATAAATTTATTAAAAAATATAACATTTAAATTATAATAAAATAAATTAAATATTAAATTTAAATTATTATTTAAAAATAAAAAATTAAATATAAATATAAAAAAAATTAATTAATTTTTATTAAAATT